>OY294068.1:25690820-26000479 GCA_958510875.1 Endomychus coccineus | reverse complement strand
CCCGCTTATATATTTCATAATTTTCCCAGTAGTAAATTTTATTTAAATAAGTGGGTACAAGTATTGCACATAACCAAAAAAGTTACCGGCCACAGTCGTGTTTGTAATCAACATTTTACAGATGATGATTATTTGAAGAAAGGGATTGAAAATGTAGTATTGATGTACATATAATTTTAATATAATATTAATTATTGATTGTAAGAGTTATAGTCCAATCGAAAATGTTGAAAAAACTGCAGTACCAAGTATTCAGAAAAATGAAAATATAATTGAAAAACAAAAAGTTTTTTTGAGATTCAAAAAAATATTCCTTGGGAGAAGCCTAGAAATAGTCCTGAAAAGTCTGCAACGTAACACAGACCATCAATTTTAAGAACAAACAAAATTGTAAAAGCAATGCCTATGGACATACCAGTATCTAGAGAAGAAGAAAATGAATACACACAAAATTAAAAACATTCATGGAAGTGTATTTGAAGAACAAGACTGTTGCAGTGAATCATATATATCTAGCAGTGATAATAGTTCCATTGATAGTCCATAATTCCACTGTTGCATTACTTGAATTAGAAAACTTGTCAACTAGTGTTGAAGAAAGTGCTGAAGTGAAAATAGTTAGAGAACTTGGAAAAGAAGTATATTCTACAATAAAAAAGAAGAAATCGACAACTTTACTTTCATTAATAAAAAGTGATGAGCATATGATTGCTTTTACTGGTGTTTCAATAGATTTTATTAATGATCTAACAAAATCTGTGAAATTGTGTGAAAGTGATTTCCAAGCAAGTAAATTTTCCAACTCTATTAAAGAAAGAATTATTTTATGTTTTACTAAACTTCGGTTGAATATATCATTCCGGTGTCTTGCTGTGCTCTTTAATGTATAATAAGTAACTGTGCTTCTCTTTTAGGCTAATATTGTTTCGATTGCTGGTATCCAAAAAGGATAACTCGAATATCAATTCTGCAGCAGTCATACAAGAACAATTTAATGAGCTAATTTTTTAGCTAACATTTTGTTTTTCAATTGTTAAATTTAACTCATGAGGCATATTAAATAAATTACTTGTTTTCATACATAATGGAACAATTTTTGATGCACTTTCATCATGATGAGCATTAAAAACATGCCGACCTTCAACATATTGTCGCAAACCATCTCCAAAATGAGAATAAATGTCCACAAAACCTAATAAATATTCACCACTCATTTTTATAATTAATAATTGTTATTTTATCTATTTAATTAATTGAATTATTGCGTAAGACGCGCAAAATTTATTTAGTTGAATTTGAATTGACAACGCGGCATCCTTTCGAACGATTGTACTAATTTTATTTCACATAAAATATAGTAGATGGCGCCACTTCGCTTAACACGCCGAATTCAATCGACATATTCGTGAACAATTGTCGATTCACATCTTTATGATTGGTTAAACAGTTATGAGTACTCATAAAAAATAATACTAACCAGCTTCGGTCAGATGATTCCCCAGTTTTGGCATTTGGTTGTTCATGTAGTTTTGGCCCTGTTAAATGAATTAATTAATTAGGATTTATACATATAATAACGTATATACATTCGCATTTGCTCGAAGAGCTAATATTCATACACACATACACATATTGCAATGCTTCAGGTTCAATAGAATACGTAATTTATGGTTAAAAAGGAAATTTATTCTAATATAACATTTAAAACGTAGTTTACATTTAGTTAACATTAGTCAACATCACTATTTTTGCTTAATTTGAATTCATTTACACTCTAGTCTGTATAGTCAATTCATTTGCTTTTTAATCAGATATATTTTTCAAGTGTGATACAAGTGACCTTAATTCTAATGAATTTTAATTAAACCTGTCCAGGCTGTGAACCGGGATTTTAGCTATAATAAAGAAAAAACATGTAAGTTCGAATCAAAAATTTTTTTGCATTAGCTTCAGGAAGTTCTCATGATCATTCATACACCTTAAAACCCCTTTGGAACGCCAACCCCACCCATTGGGGGTGAAAATGGCCCGAAATCTCCAAGTCTTGAATTGTATTTTCTACAAAATAAGGTATTTGGGCATTTCGAGTGCACCTAGGTGGTTTTTTGGGTCGCTGAACACGAATCCGTAGCTGGATTTACTTGCAATCCATCGTAAGGGTGGTAAAATCGACAAAATTGGCCAATTTTGCACCCCTAATATGTTATTTTGCAATTTACGTGTTTTAGATTTTTCGATTCCGAAGCCAGATTTACTAGAATATCATCGTAGGGGTGTGAAATTTACAAAAATGGCTAATTTGACACGCTTCTAAATTTTTATCATTTTTGCATTTTAAAATTACTTCGGAGTAAATCTGGCTTCGGAATCGTATTCAGCGACCCAAAAAAATCCCTTGGTTCATTCGAAATATGCCAAAAGCACGTAAATTGCAAAATAATATATAGGGGTGCGAAATTGGCCAATTTCGTCGATTTTACCACCCCTACGATGGATTGCAAGTAAATCTGGCTACGGATTCGTGTTCAGCGACCCAAAAAACCTCCTAGGTGCACTCGAAATGCCAAAATACTTTTTTTTGTAGAAAATGCAATTCAAGACTTGGAGATTTCGGGTCATTTTCGCCCCCAATGGTTAGGTTGGGGTTCCCAAGAGGTTTTAAGGTGTATGAATGATCCTGAGAACCTCCTGAAGCTAATGCAAAAAAATGTTTTTCATTCGAACTTACACGTTTTTTTTTTCGGTTCATAGCCTGGACTATAAACATTTCATTGCTGCATATACAGCCACTCACAAGCACAAATCATTGTATTATTTTTGGTTTCACCAAACTGCCTGTTATTCTTCTACATTGTTTTGCGTGGGATACAGTTTCTACTGTATCATAATTTTATGCTATTTTTGCCGCTCGTATCAAATCTAATATCTGCATACCGACCAATCTTATATACTTCTCTTATTGGAAACTTTGTTTTATCGTCCAGGTTCATTATTGCTGTCCTATGAAGTACTTCTAAAGCGTTAATTATAGACTTCTCTTCTTGGAAACTTTGTTTTATCATCCATGATCATTATTGCTGTCCTATGAAGTAATTCCAAAGGTTAAAACACTCTTTGGTAAGCGTATCCCCCGATTTGCGCTTCCATAGTTTGTTATGGTCGAGTATTTTCTTTCAGTGCTCAGTAGGGTATTTTAATTTCTTCAAAATGTCTGGTAAGTATCTCAATATATTCACTAAGTCATTGACATGGAGATTTCAGTTTAAATGAGGATCAAATACAATTCTGAGTTATTTAGTACTCTCAACTCGATTGGAAGAAACAATAAATTATAATATTGTATTAAGGCTGATTTTCAGATTTGGAATGATGCCAGAAATAACACATCACATGTGATCTAAGAAATAAGTTGATGGTCAAGAATCATAAACAAATTTTAGTTGAAAAACGACTTTTTTGGGTAAATTTTCTCAATATATGAAAACTCGAAACCGCTTTCAAAACTTATGAACGATAATAAATTAACGAATTGTATGCTGGAAAATTCCACAAGCCTCCTGTTTCATGTGTAATGGGCTAATAAAATGTCTCATCATTCTCCAGAAATACAAAGGGAAACTTTTTGAGATTCGTAGATGCACGAGTAAATTGAAAAAACCAGATAAAAGTCATGACATGACAATAACGGCTAGAGTCGCAGCTATTGGATTCAAACGATACGACTACACGTTTTTTTTATTACATCATCTTCTTAACAATAAATCATTTTATAAAAAATCATAATATTCCTAATATGTATGGAAACATAATATTCAACTTACTTGATATGATTACTTAGTCTAGTTTTAATAATTAACTGTTCCGGAGATCACTAACTTCCCTCATCCTTCATTTGTTATAATTTTTCGCTTTCGGGCATTTTTGCAGGTTAAACAAATGATTGTGATACATATCACTAGCTATACTCTTTTTTAACAACTATAAGTATTCTAGTCTATGTATTATTATATTTTGCCGAGGCGAACTGTCGAAACCATTGACATAAAGGATTATGTAAACCTTACTTTCATGATAGCAGAGTAATTAATTTAATGTAACTGTAATATAAACTTTTGTTTGTGGAAGATTGCATCAATATATTCGCAGCTCCACTAACATTTATATATTCATTAGTCATAAAATCGGATCTATGGAAAGTTTCAAAATTAGTACCGGTTTTTAAAAAAGGTAATAGACATGAGGTTACTAATTATCGCCCAATTGCCATCATCAATAACTTCTGCAAAATATTTGAATGTATCTTAGATGATGCTACCTTCAATCATGTACAACTGCAGATATCCCCAGAGCAGCATGGGTTCATGCCTGGCAGATCAACTGTTACTAACTTAGGTTGCTACACTCAATACTTGGCCGATGTTATTGATGAGGGTGGCCAGGTTGATTGTATCTACCTCGATTTTGCTAAGGCATTTGATAAAATGGATCACATTATTTTATTGAATAAAATGTCTAGCTTTGGATTTACAAATCATTGAATTTTGGAATTCTTACCTATGTGATAGATATTATAATATAAAGAGTATAGAGGTTTTAAATCTTATTCTTTTCATACTACCTCAGGTGTACCTCAAGGGTCAGTACTTGGACCACTCCTATTCAATTTGTTTATCAATGACATTTCTTCTTTATTTGTCTGTTATTCTCTTCTTTACGCAGACGATTTAAAACTTTACTCGGTACTAAAGCATCCTTTATGTTCTCACTACAGCATGATTTGGATGCACTCAGTACTTGGTGTGTAATAAATCATCTGGAGCTTAGTATTAGTAAGTGCACTGTAATGACTTTCACCAAGAAAATTACCCCTATTATTTACAATTACAAACTTGTTGACACAGCTCTTGCTCGTTCCTATAGTTTCAGAGATTTGGGAGTTTTGTTTGACGTGAAATTATCATTTGCGTCTCACATTGAATCAATTGTTTCTAGCGCCTACAGAATGCTGGGCTTTATCATCCGGAATTGCCGCCTATTTAACAATAGTGTTTCAATAACAATATTATATGATTCATTTGTTCGTTCTAAGCTCGTATATGCTTCAATTGTGTGGAACCCCATTATAAAATTTATATAAACAAAATAGAGCAAGTGAATCGGCGTTTCCTAAAATATTTAGCCTTCAAAGCTGATGGTAATTATCCATCTATTGGATTTTCCCACCAGGCTCTATTAGATAGATTCTCTTGTCTAGAGTTACATAAACATAGGAAAATTCATAGTAGTTTATTCCTTTATAAGGTCATTCATAACCTGGTTGACTGTTCTGTAATTTTATCAAGGCTGAATTTACATGTTACATCTGCTCGCACCCGTTCCACACGGACATTTTATTTACCATTCTGCAGAACAAATACCTTATTATTTTCCCCAATTTTCCAAATGTGTAGATTCTACGAAATGATCGGTTTGACTGTTGATATATTTTGTTGTAACTCCTTAGATATTTGTAAAGCTGTGTATAATAGTTAATTTTAATTCCTACTCTGTAATTATATTATATGTACCCCTAAAGGGTAAGGGATTTCTCCCGTTGAGCTAGTGTTATTAAATAAATAAATAAATAAATAAATAAATAAATAAAGTAAATACGGCCAGCAGCTCAGAATTTTAGGATTATGATGACAAACACAACAAAATTGACTTAAAAGAGCGCAAAGAAGCACTTACAGACATAATTTAACCTAAACTATCTGTCACCAATTTCTCACAGACTTTTTTGTGGAAATCATGCAGCTTTTATTTCCATATATATACACATAAACATTTCGTCATTTTATTTATATAATTATTATTATTCATATATTGATTGAATGAATCAAACATCCATTAAAATATGCTAACCTATTCAGTAATAGAAATACATATTATACTTATCAGTTATTGAATATGCAGTAAATAAGAAAATGATAAAAATGTTATTTATTTTCATACTCACTTGTTACTTTATATGGTGGTTGGTATACGATAGAACAGCCATATCGGAGACAGTACTTTAGATCCACAAGTTTAACAAATGGTTGCCTATACAATGAAACATACATTAGGTTGTAATAAAAATATAGGAAACTTAGAACACCACCTCAAATAGCAATTATACACTCACAAGTTTAAAAATCTATGCAAGAGAACAAAAATCATTCCTTTCAGAAAGACTGTCCCAAGGATAAAATGGTTATTGATATTCTCAGTAAGTGAAAGAACAAAATGATTGTTTTCAATTTAATTTCCTTTCTTGAAACATCATTTACATGCAGTTCTAAAAAATAATCCTCACCATTCTGGGTTTGTTGATCCTTTAAAAGACTGCAAATTGTGATGCCCATTTTCATCTGTTGGAATGGACAGTTTACTATTAGCATCGGGTCCTATTAAGACTGTGTTACTTAATACGATGACATTCTGTGAAATATTATATATTATAAATAAACTAAGTAACAACTTCTCAATTTGTTTATTTGACCTGAAATAACCAAAATTGTTCAAAGTTTTGAATTGAGCTATGTACCAGTTCATTACTTTTCCTCATTTTTATTATGCCAAATGAGTTACCATAAATAATTTTTTATTACTATTTGCTTGATGCTTTTGTTGGCAATCTACATTTATATGCATAACATAATAATATAAGTATAGACTTGCTTTGCTGACTTTTGCTTTCTTGGTTGCCAATGAGTTGTCCTCTTGTTTCATCTTAGAATACATTTTCATTATAACAAGCATTTGGAAATAGTTAGTTAAGTTGATGAATTTGTAATTGGTTAAGCAAAAAAAAATAGTTCTTTTTAATATTTATGATCTATCATCTATTGATAACTTCCTATTCAAATTAATTTTAGAATTTAAAGTGACTGGTATATTACGAGAAATGAATTATATTGTATTTCAAACTTTCCCTTAAAATTCTAAGCACACTAGATTTTTCCGTAGTAAACCTTTCTAAAATAATAAGGACTTACTGGAATAATCGCCATTTGGATGCAATAGTAGTTGAGCTCATAAGAATTTACAACTATGTCCACCAAAATCAATCAAAATCTGTAACATTAATAATTATCAAAAGTTAACAATGAAGGAACTTAAATGTTTAAAACATGAAATATAATTAATGCTACAGAAAAGTGTAGAAACTAACAAGTAAGAAGCAATAAATCTGTTGCACACTGTACTGACTAATCTCTAATGTAGTTAACATTAATAATTATCAAGGAAGGAACTTAATGTTTAAAACATGAAATAGAATTAATTAAGAAAGTGTAGAAACTAACAAGTAACAAGCAATAACTCTGTTGCCCATTGTACTGACTAATCTCTAATGTAGTTTGTTTTAGAAAAATTAAAGTTGTTTTGGAATTCGAATTCAAATTAGTTTTGAACATATTTTATAGGAATTAAAACAATACCTGGTAACAAATTCTGTCTAGTCTAGCAATCGTGTTCAAATTGAAACTGAGCAACTTTAGCATAGTTAAGGTAACAAGTTAAATCAGTTTGTGTTTGTATGCTTGTAATTCAAATGTTTTTTATCCACAGCACACACACCTGTTGTATGATAACAGCTGATGACCGGATAAATTATACTTTGATATAATATCTATGATCGTAACGTAAATAACTCAAAACAACCATAGAAATAACTAAACGGTATATATTTCTATTGTCGACATTCGACCACTAAAAACTTCCGTTATCTTCTGTGCATTCAAATAAAGCACCATATAAGCATAGCTCAACAACAATTTTTGAATATAATATAAGTGCTGTCATTCAATCAACGAATCAGCGCTTTGTAAACACTAGCAAAGAAAGGTGTAGGATACCTATTCTTCGGCACTAGTGAACTAGTGCATCAGACTAAAACTTTTGCTAGTGCTTTACTTTGAGTACAGAAATAATGTATAACCAGTTGCAAGCTTTACAGCATTCTCAGCTTACAGCTTTGCTCCCATTGTCACTGACTTCTATTACAATCCATATACATATTAATAGCGTAGTGCAAAAACATATCCGGTTTCGATAGAAAAAAGCACAGAGTTATATGTAAATTGATAGGAAATAGGTAACATTAACACATATGTTCACTATATATTTTTTATATAAAAACTCTAACAATTAAAAATAGTTATGTCGTTTGGCAGGGATGGGCTACTGAAGTTCGAGATTACGAACTGAGACAAAACACTTTTATTATTGGCGGGTGGTAGACCGCCAGGTCGCCGTAAGTCAACTGTTACTGGACGAAGAGGAAGGACGATTAGTACAGAATTGTGTCGAGTAGAGTAAAGGGATGTCAGAGAGAACAGAGGACAGTGAGACAAACACATTAATGTATGGCGGGTGTTATATCCTTTCAGGGGGAGGGCAGGTTTCGTTAGGGAGTGGGTTGCTTTGATTAATTTAATCAATGTGCGAAATTAGAGACACCGTAATGAATTTCTCTATGTAGCGGGCTGAACGAATACTTCGAATTTTATAAATAATATCTAATATAATTGAATTGGTTCGATTTAGTATTATTGGAAACGTTTTTTTTTGTGCGGGCATACCTATTTCTAACAGATATAAAATAGAATGTCGGCGATAGAAAACTGGAAATATTGTAGGGGGTATGACTTACTGAACTTACCGCAACAGATAGCTACACTTTGAAGTACTTAATACTGCCCTCTACTGTTGAAAAACAAAAACATAGTGATAGGTAATTTACTTCTACTAAAAATTATTGTGAATGCAATCTCTTTATCCAGCCTAAATATTTAGATATATGAAAATGATAAAGCTACCCCTTTCGGCTTAAGAGGATTATGGTATAAGTATATCCGAGTCAATTACTATTGTTAGAACTAATTGAAAGGCAGAGCTAGAAAACTAGAAATGCTAGAATTGTAGGAAGCTTTGTTTTCTACGGATATAGGGCTTGCAGAATTTACCGCTACGGCTATCTACACTTTCAACGTAATAGCGCTATCTAGGATTCAAAAGCAGAGACACAATGATATTTTACTTGATTAACATTTTATTGTAGATGTAATCTTTATTCAGCCGTTATACCCTAAAAGGACAAAGAAAATGCTACCCGAATCGACGGTAGTAGGTTTATGGTATGAATAATTATTTTGCTTAAGATCTTAATAATTCCGACCATCTAAGTCGATACAAACATTGCCTAGTCACATTTGCATATCAGAAGTTTGAAGGTTCTTCTCTAATTTTTCAATGTTGATTATTAAATGTAATAAAGATTCTTGACCCAGGTAT
This sequence comes from Endomychus coccineus, assembly GCA_958510875.1. NCBI lineage: Eukaryota > Metazoa > Arthropoda > Insecta > Coleoptera > Endomychidae > Endomychus > Endomychus coccineus. The sequence goes on along the minus strand of OY294068.1, from coordinate 25,991,161 downwards.
GAATTATATATAAATTCTCGGGAAATAGGTCACATTAACACTTATGCTTTATATTTTCTTGTTTTTACGTACGTTTCGGTCTCACGACCATCATCAGAAGACTTATTATGTCTAAAACTTGATTACTTAAAACTAATTGTATTACACAAAGCGTCCTTATCGCACAATTTCAATTAAAATGCTCACGTCGCCGAAACGAACAGAAACACGAATAAACGAAATTGTAAACTTCAATGCTATAGTATATAATTATCAAAAATCCACTGTTAAGCAAAATGTTTAATAAATGCGTGCTCATGTCAACACAGTAAGTGATCGACTAGAGAGAGAGACGAGAGGACGAGACAAATAAATTTAAGTATTCACTTTCAAACCAGATGTTAGATTTACGAGCTAATAGAAAAAGGTTTGTCAGTTATGGAAATATACTTGACATTCTACCTTATAATACACTTTTAACATTATAAAGAGGCATGTAGGAATTTGCAAGAAATTTTATTTAATTAAGTTTGTATAAATATGACTTAGCTATAGTTTTCTCATAATTATAAGTGGTTGAAAGTTACACTTATTTTTTTTTTAAACAGTTAGCTTAACGTTTCGCTTGAAGAAAAAACAAATCATACTTAAACATTAAATTTTATTTCATAAAACAAACCCAAGGCTTATTAATCATAGTCACTTACAAATTATTAATAATAAAGTAATTTACACATTTTTACAATCATTTACATAAATATATCTACCTACAAACTAATTCCACAGGTCGAGATCATTATTCAAATTGGTAATTTACCTTGAATGGTTACATATACATTGAGAAATACATACATAGGTACAATACCTGTGGTTCACTACATTTGACTAGAAGTACTCGCTTTTGAAGGAAATATACATCTTATTTTATCTATGGTATGGGTATACCTAACATACATTCTACGAAGCATTCAATAAATCAAATTATACCTGTCAATCAATACACCAATACTCGAATTTGATACACAATATTTTTTGAAAGGTGAGAAAAGGTATCTCAGAGACTAGTTTATTGTAATTATAAAAGAAAATGTAAGACTGTTTTCGCATTTTCTGTTTTATATCTATGATTCTTTCTTCCATTTACACACTATTCAGAAAATTAAATTCAAGACATTGATAATGCTTGACAGAATATTAAGTATCTATTTGCTGTTTGATGAAACAACTTCACAATTATTTGAATTTAACTAAAAACTGGCATTATTCCCTTTGGATACTTACTATGGCATCTCTTCACGAAAAATATTTTCTTATTCTTAAATAATTTTTAGTGTGGTAAATTTGCTGCTTGAAGCTTATTGCAAACTTATGTCCTGCCCGCACTTTACAAAACTCAACAATTCTAATAAATATCGATAGACTTTTTAAATTTTAAATGCAATACAAATGTGCCTCTTCAAATTTCATTCTCTCTTTCCAGTATGATACAATTATTCACTATTTTCTACGATGAAAACAAAAGTAATAACTTAGTTTATTATAAATTAATCAAGCTAAGATTAATATCACATTTTAAGTAAACATTCAAAATTCACTGTTAGACAAATATGTTTTGATATACATTCTTAGAATTATTTATATTAGTTTCAGTCATGTAGGTACAATTTAAATAATATGAATTCCTACATAATTTGCAAAAATCATTATACAGATATAGATATTAAGGTTAACTTGAATTTCGTTTTATAATATTATGACTGGAATATAACTTAGTAGAAAAAAGTACAAAAAAAAATAATTTCATAAATTTTCCCTCAAGACATAAAAATAATAGCAAGAACACACACGAAAAAGTTGGAACAATTTTTTAAAAGCTTGAAAAATATTCTTTTCGTTTCACAAATAAAGAGATGGAATAACCCCTGTAGAAGACTTTAAGATTGTCAGTATCCCTAAATGTATAATGGGAAATAGTAAGATTTTTGAAATTGTTCTGTTAGAATTTCCGTCAAAGTAAGAAAATCTCGTCAGATCAACTTTGTCACGAGTTGGATCATATCAACATTTCCAAAAATAATTTACGTTAATGATTGAATTTATAAATGGTATTTTAGAATTGAAATATACAATGTATTTAGCAAATAAAGAGAATCTACTAAATATATCTATACTAACTAGAAATTAGTAGGTAGGGCTAGAATGGAAAAATAAATTATAAATATTTCCTCACCAGAACTTTGAGATGACTAGACTAGACAAGACAATTATGCTTTATTCAGCAAATAAGGTAAATCTAATAAATACTAACTAGAAATTGATATGTCCAGAATTATAAAAAGAAAAGAAAAAAATCAAGTACCTAAGTATAAATGTTTCTTCACTCTAACTTTAAATTCCTAACGATATTTTTAGACTGAACATTATGCTTATTCAGCAGATAAAATAAAGCTAATAAATAATATTGACAAGATAATAATATGACAAGAATAATTTAATGAATTTATCGGTAATTCCTGTTCAGAACTTTGAATCCCTTATTTGGACTAGAAAGTTATGCTTATTTAAGCAAATAAGGCAAATCTATAAATCTAATAAATAATATCCTAGATATTAATTAGTATATTTATTATAAAAGTGTTTCCTCACCAAGAATTTATATTCCAAAAGACTGTTTTAGACTAGAAAATTATGCTTTATTTAGCAAATGAATCGAATTTAATAAATATTGACTAGGAAATAATATGACTAGAATTCGATATAAGACGAATTAATATTAATTCTTCACCAGAACTTTATATCCCTAATTTGGACTAGAAAAATATGCTATATCTAACAAATAAAGTGAATCTAACAAACAGCACTATCTAAAATAATATGGCTATTATTATTGCAAGTGGGGCATCGAATTATAAATATTTCTTCAACTGAATCTTAAATTCCTAATGACTACGCCAGACTAGAAAATTATGCATTATTCAGCAAACATAGTTAATCTAAAAAGTATTGACTAGAAAATATATGACTAAAATTATATAGATACTAAATGAAAATGTATGCATTCATCAAATAAAGTGAATCTCATGAATATTGACTAGAAATATGACTGGAATAATTATAAAAAATGGAAGAGTAAATTATTAATGTTTCCTAAATTGAACTTAAAAATTAATAATGATTGTTTTAGACTAGAACATTTTCATTATTCAGCGAATAAGTGATATTGACTAGGTAATTATATGACTACAATTTAAAAAATGGTAATTGATGAGATAATTATTGGTTCTTCATCTGAACTTCCTAAAGACTAGTTTGGACTAGATAATTATGTTTTAAGCAGAATATAAAATGAATCTAATAATACTAACTAGAAATTAATATGACTAGAATTATATATTATGGCAATGGATGAATTAGTCTTAAATAAAATAACTATTAAAATTTAATAAATAAATGTTAACTATAATTTCGCTAACACAGTAGCTTCTTCAAACAAATATTACAAAGTACAATTAGATTTATTTATTAAATTAGTGGAAATTGAACTTTTAATAGTTATTTTAATCAAGTTTGGAATAGATTCGCATCACGTTATGGCTGATTCCATTCAATGGATAAATTAGTAACTAAAAAATCATTTGACTATAATTTTATATATTATTATTAATTTTGCATCTGAGCTTTAAATCCCTAATGACTATTTTGGAATAGATAATTATGCAACTAGAAATGACTAGAATTATATATTCTGGCAATATATGAATTAGTGACTAGAAAATCATATGACTAGAATTTTATATATCATTATTGATTTCTCATCTGAACTTTAAATCCCTGATGACTATTTTGGACTAGATAATTATGCATGCGCAGCACATAAAATGAATCTAATAAGTACCAACTAGAAATGACTAGAATTCTATATTATGGCAATATATGAATTAGTGACTAGAAAATCATATGACTAGAATTTTATATATCATTATTGATTTCTCATCTGAACTTTAAATCCCTGATGACTATTTTGGACTAGATAATTATGCATGCGCAGCAAATAAAATGAATGTAATAAGTACCAACTAGAAATGACTAGAATTCTATATTATGGCAATATATGAATTAGTAACTAGAAAATCATATGACCAGAATTTTATATATTATTATTGATTTCTCATCTGATCTTTAAATCCCTGATGACTATTTCGGACTAGATAATTATGCATGCGCAGCACATAAAATGAATCTGATAAGTACCAACTAGAAATGACTAGAATTCTATATTATGGCAATATATGAATTAGTGACTAGAAAATCATATGACTAGAATTTTATATATCATTATTGATTTCTCATCTGAACTTTAAATCCCTGATGACTATTTTGGACTAGATAATTATGCATGCGCAGCAAATAAAATGAATGTAATAAGTACCAACTAGAAATGACTAGAATTCTATATTATGGCAATATATGAATTAGTAACTAGAAAATCATATGACCAGAATTTTATATATTATTATTGATTTCTCATCTGATCTTTAAATCCCTGATGACTATTTCGGACTAGATAATTATGCATGCGCAGCACATAAAATGAATCTGATAAGTACCAACTAGAAATGACTAGAATTCTATATTATGGCAATATATGGAATAGTGACTAGAAAATCATATGACTAGAATTTTATAAATATTCAATCTTTCCTCATTTGAGCTCGTAATACTTATTCCGTACTTAGTAAATTGTGTTTTCTGGAGCAAATGAATAAGATAAGGAAATGATATGACTAGAATTTTATTTAGCTGATGAATTAATGACTAGATCTAATATAACCAATTTTGAAGAGATAATGCTGAGGAATAAAAAATTTCATAATTTTAATAATAACTATTAATATTATATTTTAGATTCTTTAAGTTATATGGGTATATGAGTTCCAAAATACTGTCAAATAGTAAGCAAAACATGAGAATCTGAGCTCTCTTGGCATAAGAGGTACCCTGTTACGCCCGCCAGACTAGTGAAAATTTGATGATTGCTATTTTAATTTAATTTTTAAAATAGTTTAAAAAACGTATTTACTCAAAATAAGCGCTTGAAATCTATGCAGTTTATAGTGAAAAATGTATAATTTGTCCCGCTGACGATTTTGTCAAAAAAGAAATTTTATAAGTTTTTTTCATGAAAGTACACTTCATAACACCCTGTTAATTATTTTAAAATGATGTTTGCCATGTTCATAATTTGATCTATTAAAACTTGTCTGGATGGACATTTTCTTCAATTAATATCTTACAGATATGTTTTAATAAATCAATTGTATTTATTTTATAACACCTCTGTTTTTTTTAAATAAATTTTGAGATCTCGTATATCTATGATAGCTTGCCTGGCTGAAAATTTTTGTTAATTATTAAGGAATTTTTTATTATTAATCAACGATTCAAATAAAAGTTAATTCATAAAACCTTTTTCGAATGAAGTTTGGGTTTTTTTTATGCATAAAAATTGAAATCGGAAAAGTGTCAGCTGACAACTTTTGAAGTATCCATGGGTGTGTTGGAATGTAATGGTTATCATTGGAATTGTCTTTCCTAGAGAATTACTATCCTATGTATGAGTCTGTCAGAGTAGAAGCCATTTTTTCAATGAAGGACCTAATATGATACATCAATTTAGAATACTTGTTTTAGCAAATAAAATGAAATAAAATAAATCTCAGTTAATTAAAAAAATTAGATGCTGTTTTGACGTGGACGTCGTAGAAGCTTGATAAAAAAAGCATTTACACAGAGCTTAAAAATCATGTTTGACATAGTATAAAACCTTTTTCTGATGACACAAAATTTTATGCATGAAAGATTTAATCTTAATGTTTTAAGATGCCAGCGGTAGTCTGACATTTATCTCATTCATGTTATGGGCGCATTCAAAATAAATTAAGTTCTAAGAGATTGAGTGTTATGGAGTGTATTTTCATGAAAAAAATATAATTTATAACAAATGGTCTGTCAGATGTTTATTTTAAAAAATGTTTCCAAAAATGATTCATTATTTATTATGAATTTTGTGAATTTCAAGCATTTTCATTATTTTTAGCTAATTCCAAAAATTCTACAATAGGAATTAATAAATATTTCCTAGCTAGTAAAAATGTAACATGTTTTTCGAATATTTACACGTTTTTAATTTCAGGTGTTTGATGGGGGTACCTTTTGTATCATGAGAGCTGATACTATTATACCAGTTAAATGTCTTATATTCTATCTAAATAACTAAAGATAATGACTACACTTAAATTAAACGATATAGTTGACTAGATATAATACACAGGCGACTAGAAATTATAGGACAGTTGACGAGGTTGATAATATTCAACATTCTGTACAAGGTGATACTAATCATTTTTGCGTAAAAAATAATTTATAATTTACATGTTTCATATTTAGCAATTATTAATCCCATAAATCGATAAAAGATTCCATAATTTTATTATAATTTCAGTTAGTAACTAAGTTTTAATGAGGAACAACCTTATATATTGCATTTTTCATTGCATTTACACGAACTAAAGATTCAAGAAGATGGGTAATTTAGTAAATCCATAAATACTGAGGACTTAACAATATTGTAATCGATAAAAGAAGCACAATTGTCCTCATTTGTAAAATATTGAAATGTACATATTAAAATTTAGGAACGATAATTTTCATTCAACGTTGCTATGGAATTCACTTCATGGAATAAATAATTGAAAAATCGAACAGTTGTCTTACAAATCATCTCCCGTTTTTTCTGTATCTACAAAAATGTTTCGATAGATGATAACTTTATATATTTACACGTGTCTCTTAATTCAATGCTATTTACAGATAATTTACAAAAATGTATCGTTTTTTGAAAGGGGCATCCTAAAAGTTGCTTATCCAAGTTACATTCGGAACATACCTGTCAGAAATCAGTGGAATCTGATTGTTACATGGGGGTAAAGGTGGAGGTCTCCATAATCTCGGTGGCATTCTTGGAATTGGTCTTATAGGAAGAAGCCGTTGTCAGTCGAGTTGATGTACGGTTTGATGTTTTCTAAGATACGCGATTCTCCTAAATCTTTTCCCACATTCTTCGCATGGAAACTGTTCACCATTTTCCTCGTCTTTGATATCGTCGTGTTTGTTCTCTTTATGCGGTCGCGGTTTGTGCCACCGTCGATGAGACGCTAAATTAGCCGGACAATTAAAAACTTTATCACATTCTGGACAACGATACTCCACATGGACTATCCTGGAGCAACGGTGTTGCGCCAAACCAAAAGCGTCTTCATACAGCTCTTTGCAAAGCCTACACACGTAATCGCCTATGTGATTTTCGATTTTCGCAATTTCCGCCTTAGCTTCTTCAGTGATTTCAACGACATTGAAAGCGGGATCTATGTCACCTTTACGAACGACCAAATTTTCATCAGGACCCAATTCACGTATAATGGTACCAGATACGGGCGAACTATTATCTTCATCGAAATTCAATTTCCGTATTGCTTTGGTTTTCTTCGAGACCACGCTCGTTAAAAATTTCTTCTTACTAGGAACTTCGGGAGTCGGTGAATGATTTCGTTTGATTCCTGGTGATGGTGTACATGGTGGAGTTATCGGCGACTGATTTTTCAAGCTCAAGTCCAAAGGACACGCCGTCAATTCTAATGGTTCGGAATAGCGAAAATATTGTAATTGTTGTTGGAGATGAACTGCGGTGGTGGAAAGCAGGTGGGGCTCCAGACTAAGACGCTGTAGAACCGTGGGTTGAACGTAGGGGTGTCGAAACGGTGCGAATTCCATGTCATGTTGATAGTGAACGCGAGGCATGCCTCGAGCTCTCCACGACCAACAAACAACTAACCGAGAACACTCACATTTCAGTGCATTTAGGTGCAGCTCCAGAGCTTATTATAAGCTTTCCAATGAGCTTTGTTCCTCCGCCCCTTTATGCCAGCAGACTTGCGCTAGGAGGGACCGAATTGCTTCCCTTATTGGCGTGTGCCGACAGCTTCGAGCTTATTGGCACTGGCTGAATCTCTGTGAATGTTTAGTTGTCTGTAAAACTACTTCCTAACGGATTTTACACGCTTGATTTTCAAAAACAACACCGATCCAACGGTTTTCAGACCGGTGATTGTTATGTAACAAATCATTAACAGGATTCCCGTGCAGATGGTTTCTTTACACCCCCAATAGATAAGTGCGCTGTGAGGTTTATTGGAAACCGTACAATTTATTTCGATATTTAATTATTCTAACGGTTGGAAAACTTTTTATCTTTTATCCCCTACTTTGGTCCTATTCATATTAACTAATATGCTATGTACAATAGCAATATCCTTTTCAGATAATTATATGTAGTTCAATACAGCTCGGAATTTTTTATGGTAACTTTTAATTTACAACTTCATTACGTTGAAAAAATAACAATTCAAACTGACAATATCAAAATTTATGTTTGAACTTCTAGTATCAATCCATATACGTGCTACTAGCTACTATTACATCCAGCAGCTCATCATAATCTACAAAGCACAGATTCGATCTGTCCTGAAATACCGGTCTGATAGTTGGAGTTCCCAAACATACGCTAAAGCACTTAGATTCTTTTCAGAAGAGCATTGACCTCTCTAGAACATCGTATAGAAAGGTTGGCGATCTTTCTCTTTTCTATAGATATTTCCATGGTCTGTGTTCATCAGAGATCTTGTCTGTTATTTCACCAAGGGAGATTCCAGGTAGGCATACTAGACGATTACAATGAATTTTTAAAATAGCCTAAAAAATGTATTTACAAGTGCTTCAAATTTATGCAATTTATAGTGAAAAATGTTTAATTTGTCCGTGCGGCATATTTTGTCAAAAAATACCTTCTTATATGATTTTTTTTTCATGAAAGTACACCATTTTAATTGTATTAAAATGATGTTTGAGATGTCCATAATCGAATCTATTAAAATTTATCTGGCTGAACATTTTCTTCAAATAGTATCTGACAGATCTTGTTTAATAAATCAATTATCTCTAATAAAAGTACATATTATAACACCTCTGCCTTTTTTTATTTTGAGACGAACTTGTATGCATGGAAGATATCAATCTCAATGTGTTAAGATGCCAGCGGTTAAGTCTGGCATTTATCTCACTCATGTTATGGGCGCATTCAGAATTAAGTTCGACAGGGTAAAGGATGGTGTTTTTGCACTCGAAACCAATGTACACAGAATTTTTGCTAGCAGCTCAATGATACCTTTATAAATTCGATTCACGTAATTCTTCTTGCAAAGTCTGAAGCGTTGTGTGTATCGATGAAGCAAATAAAACGTTAACTGAACATCGACATTAATTATCCTATGCACTTACGATTTTCGTACATATCATAAAACTTGTTCCTATTTCTACCTCATCAACATTATTTTTATTATATAAGGATATGTTGGTGCTGTTAAGGGAACTGTCAAAGTCATTGACACAAGACACAATTCATAGATGCTAAGTATATCTAGTACCCATGACACAATCAAATCGACTTTTATGATACCAAAGAGTAATTGTTTTAACAAATTTCGATATCTAAATGAATCGTATCTAAGTTTTGACAATATAAGTAAAGTACAGACCCAAGTCGTGGATGAAGAAAATTAGTCAGCATTGCAGCTTGCAGCATTGCGTGAGGATGATTGTCGATTCAAAAAAGAAATGGAAAGTAAAACAGAATTTGTATTAATTTCTTTGATCGTAAATAGAGAAAATTGGATATATGAATGAAAAAATAATCCCCATGCATGACCTGACATATACACTAGCAAAGTCTCGATCCATTTGAACGGAAACACCATGAAGTTTTCAATTTTGACTAGGCAGAATTAATGATTGAGAACTATAAAAAGCTCGTATGATTGCAAGCATCCGATACTACCGTGTTACCAATTTCAAAGTATAAGAATTGTCTAGGACAGGGCTCTTCAACCTTTCCAACCTTAGGGCCATACTGCTTACTCCATTGAGTTCCAAAGGTCAAAACCGTAATTTTCCTGCCATTAAGTCATTAAGTTCTGGTGTATTCCACTCACTTCTAGATGGCAGTAATTGGAGTATAAAAGGCTAACGGCGCGACCTTGAGTCAGTCCGCCTAGGGAATGCGAAGGAAGCGAAACTGTCTGTTGTGAAATAAAGTAGTGTGTAGCTTCTTAAAACGCGTTTGTGCGTGTTCAAAAGACATCTTCATAACAGTATTTTCATTTTTCTTGTTGTTTTTGTGTGATTTACTAGTATGGAAAAGAAGCAAAAGTAAACAGTGAATGCAGAACATTCAGAGATCAATGGAACTTTCAATATTTCGTAATTCTGTCCAGTAAGAAGGCACCATGTTTGATTTGCAATGAAACCATAGAAACCCGTTCTCAAAGAATATAACATTGAACCTCATTATGAAGCAAAACATTTTCAAAATTTCGGGTCACCATAGCACGACTTGATGCCGACGTTTCGTCAACCATTACAGATGACATCTTCAGGGAAGGCTTAAGGCTTGAACTGAAACTGATTCTTCTCGCTTCTGTGGTATTTATTGCAGAAAAAACCTTCACGCTACACGGTTCACTGCCTTTATTTCGGTGATTAACTCCTTTCTGGAGTAACAGCTTAGATTATTTGGATATTTTAGGATTTCTGTCGCTTCAAGAATTTTTCGCTGATAGAATTTTGGGGCTCGGGCTAGGAATTTGGTATTTTCGAAAAGGATTTGATGATTAGTGTCAAACTTGTGCTCCGCAAGTGCTGATCTACTGGTGTCACGAAGCCATGAACAGCGCTCATGTTCTTTGACACGAGTAGCTACAGTACGACCTGTTTCACCAATGTAGACTTTATCGCAAGAACAGGGATTACTATAAACACCTTCTGAATGAAAAGGAAGAAGGGGATTTTCATGAGTTATAAAGATATTCCATGCCAAAGGTGACGGAAATTGATTGACATTGTCTTCGCACCATTGCTTACACCCTCCATGTCCACACCTTTCTCTAAGAACTATTATGATGGTATGTGATAAATGTCAGAAGTCCTTGTTTACAAAGCATCTCAGATTTACCCACAAGCTAAAACGTCCTTGATTATTCTGTACAACCTGCCCAAGAAAACCTGCCACAATAGGCCTACTTATTTAACTTATCAAAAGAGGGTCCTTTGTCGTGCAAATCTTTAGTTGGATTGTAAGTCACCTCTCATTGAGTGTTTAACATCCGTAACAGATCTCTTGTAAGGGGTCCGATTTGAAAAGAATTCACCTTCATTAAGGGCGTCTTAAACATTCCTTCTGCGTTCACAATTCAATGACACTTGTTGCTTAGATCGTATCGTATTATTTTACTTTTGTATATTTCTTCCTGACAAGTAGGGCACTGTTATTATAAAAGATAAATCCAATTAATCATACTTATGCAGATTCCAATTATAATATATATTGATTTTATTCATTTACATACTTCAAAATTACCATGATACCCATTTATGAAATTAACAAACGAAACGAAATGTCGTGAGAAAAAGAGGTCGCTAGATAATCTATGTAAGGACTTTAAATCTATAATCTATAAAAGAAATGCCGTCAAATTTTTCTTATATACACGTCATGATGGGGCATTCTTAATTTCAGCTCTCAATTTATTATATATTCTAATAAGTTGCTCTCTCTCTCACCAATTCGTTTGACCGAAAAGCCTCAAGGTTAAGGCGTATACTCTATCTGTTCAATGTGAACTATTGAGCTATTCAGTACTTTGACTAGTTGGTTGCAGATTCTATGCCTGTGCAGTGAATACTTTACCTACCCATATCAGATATATAATTCCATGTGGTGGTTGATGAAGTCTCTTCCGATATAAAAGCCAACATCACCAACGCTGGTATTCCACATGGGTATGTCTTGGCAACAGCTTTGTTTTTTTTCCATATTAACGATCTGTTGGAAGTGATCTGCCCCGTCCACAGCTTCTCGTATGAATCATATCGCTTTCTCCTTTTGAGCTCCTATAACAACCAATGACGCCTGAAGTTCAAGACAAACAGGGCTGTAGAGACAAAATACGGGTTCGGGGGAATACAAAGTCCTCTCGGCCCTCGTAGGCCTCATATTCTGAACGCAATTAAGCAAATAATAAATTTTATTCCTCAAACTGCTTATACATTTTGAAGAAAACGCATGATATAAAATATCCAGATTATCCGATTTCCGAACAAAGAAAGAAGAAATTGTAAAATATAAATATGCTTAAGATGAATAATTTTACTCATTTCTTCGAAAACATCGCCATTGTATTTTTGTACAAAACTTGCAACAGAAATGTTCAAATGTTTCCCTACCCCCGTCACGATAGGCAAGTGGATGCAATGAAGAATCTGCCAAGAAATTTTGAAATGGAGATCTGTTGAAGTTTAAGAATTGAAAACCGTTAATGTCCAAAGATAAACATACTACATAAATTAAATTGTTTAGATTGCGATGAGAATTAGGAATTTCTAAATAATATTTATGAAAAAGAATGTATGGCCCTAAGTACTGGGTTCCCCATAATAGACTACCCATTTTAATATTTGAATTAAAATTTTTTTAGTTAACAAAACAAACTTTTTATTTTACTAAATTATAGCTAACTCTTTGGGATTTATGATAACTTATAAATATTTGGCTAATTTAATTCTAACTTTTAAAAATCACGCCTTCTAAATGACCTCCACCAACTTCAACACATTTTTCAATATTAGATGAAAAGTGGTTCATTACACGGCGTAGCAAACCTTCGTCTATTCCTTCAACTTCTTCACGAATTTTGACTTTCAGTTCCTCGATTGTACCTGGACGACTCGCAAACACTTTGGCTTTTAAATATCCCCATAGGAAAAAATCGGGTGCCGTTAAGTCGGGGGACCTCGAGGGCCAAGGCAAATCTCCGAATCGAGAAATGAGTTGGCCATTAAACATTTCTCGCAGGACCCTCATTGAGTTTCTGGCGGTATGAGCTGTTGCCTCATCTTGTTGGAATAGTAAGGCATTGTTTAGTAATCCTCGTCTATTTAATTCTGGAGTGAGAAAAGTCTCTAGCACTGTTACTGTTACAGCGCGGTTATTTTCATCCTCAAAAAAATAAGGGCCAATAATACTAAAAGATCCTATTCCACACCACACAACAACTTCTGGATCACGGAGGTTCTGTGTAAAGATTTCACGAGGTTTTTCATTTGACCAGTATCTAAAATTCTGTTTATTGACCATGCCGTTCAAATAAAAATTTGCTTCGTAGGTCATTAGGAGACTGTGAATTGCTCCTTGATGTAAATCCAAGAATTCTTGACAAAATGCTAACCTTTCTTCTTTATCTTGATTGCTAAGGTGCTGTGCCATTTGGTATTTATAGGGATGAAATTTTAAATCCCTTTGAAGAATACGATTTAAGCTTCCCTTCGATAATCCTAGCATAAGGGTTTGTCGATTAGCAGACCTTTTTGGACTTCTCGTAAACGCAATTCTAACTCGTTCAATATTTTCTGGTGTACGAACTGTTCTTCGACGTCCAGGCTTCTTCAAATTTTGTAGAGAACCATTTTCACGCAAATGACGAACCCATAACTTAACAGTTTTACGATTTGGCGCGTGACCCTTATTGTTGTTATTAAACTGACGCCGGAATGCACGCCTAACTTCTTCTATCGAATTGCTTCTTATGTAAGTTTCTACACAAAACACACGTTGTTGAACTGAGTAATCCATGAAAGTTCAAACGGATGTTGAAATAATGTCTCAAAGCAAAAAAATTAAATAATTATTGATGAAAACTAACAAACTTCTCGTAGACAAATGGCATTCCACGAAATTATTAATTTAAAATTTATTTGTGACAGGCGCCTACTTGATTCATAATTTACTTGAATCCCAAAGACTACAGAAGATAATCTCACAGAGAACAACCTATTTAGTTATCTCGTAGGGAATTTATTAAAAATATAATATGGGTAGTCTATTATGGGGAACCCAGTATAACACTAAAAATAAAACATGGGAAACTTCACTGCCCTTGCTAAACATTGTTTCATTATAACCACTCAGTTAGATTATAAAAATTTCAATATTTTAGCTAAAGAAACTAATTATTATAAAAGATGCATCCTGGAGATGATTTACATAAAACGACATAATAATTCGGTAAATAACAGAACCGATGTACAATCGTTGATTCAAATTTATACAAATTTTATTAATTAAACACTTCTAAATTTCTACGTACTTCTTTATAATGTTTGACATTTTTTGTATGAAGAACGTAATATTGGTGCAGGACAGACCTTTCGTATTGTGGCCATAAATTTAACATTGTATTAGGTAGCACTTTGGCGCAAAGAAATTTTGGTCCCAGGCTACTTATTCTCGTCGCCGAAATATAATGCCTTTAAATTGAACTATAGAAAAATTACTGTGTAGTGGTTTTTAATACATATTCTTATATTTTGGACATTAATGTGTTACAATTTCAATTATTCGTGTTTTGTTCGTTGTTGCGACGTAGACATTTTTAGTAAAAAATTAATGCGATAAAAGCGCCTAGTGCTAGTACTAGGTTTAAAAAAATCCCCTTTTAGATGACGTGAATTAGTTTTCAAACATCTTCTGATGATGGCCATAAAACCGAAACTTACATTTTTTTTATAAACTAATAGACTACACGAGAGGGAAACGTATAATGTTCGAAGGAAATCGAGTGTGCCAGCAGTGGAATTTAGGGAGAAGAGATAGGTAATCGTATTTTTTTGAAGGTTTTGATGTTATAGACATAAGGAAAGACCTCACTAGGTAAAGAGTTTCACAACTCCGCTGTTCGATAAAAAAATGAAGTCTGGTAGGAAGAAGTTCAACAGGTATATCGCTTGACATTGAAGAGGTTTGAGATCGTCTAGTCTGCCTAGAATCTCTCGTGGTAGAACAACATACGAGATTTCTAATGAACACCGACCATGGTGATGTCTATAGAAAAGGAAGAGATCTCCCACCTTCCTAGGATGTGCTAGAGATGTCAATGAACTCGTAAGTGTGACATCGTCAATCAAACGAATAGCTCTCTTCTGGATATAATCCAAGTACTCCAGGGCAGGTCGAATCGGTGCTTTGTAGATTATGAGGAACTGCTGGCATGTAATGTAGCTCTTGGCACGGCATAGAAAACCAAGTTTTTGTGAAGCGGTTGCCACAATGGACCTCACATGATCATCTCATGAGAGGGTGCTGTTGGTGGTGATCGGGAGCATTGTTATGGAACACTTCATAGGAATAGTTGTACCTGACATCATCATCATATTTGGGATGGTGGGATTCGCCTTCCTGGAGAAGACTCAAACTATTGAGTTTTGGTTGCATTAAACTATACTAGATTATCAGATCCCATTTCAAAATCTCTGCCAGATCTCCGTTAATTGCGTTAACCTGTCCCTGTCTTGCTCCTCTGGGTTCAATGTATGGTATGAAGGGCCATAATCTGCAAAGCTTTGGACGGGACAGGTGGTCACTCCCAGTAGATCGTTCATATGAATCAGAAACAAAGTTGGTGCCAAGACAGGTCCCTGTGGAACACCAGCATTGATAGCCATTGTATCGGAGGATATTCCGTCAACCACCACATGTAGTGATCTATCTGAGGGAAAACTCGATAGTAAGCAACAAAGTTGAAACGAAAATATATATCTATTTTATGGTGACATATTTTCCAAGACTATACATACCTGGGCAAAAATCATTATTACATGTTACTGCTTGTAAACCAGGATATTTATATATTTGAGACGGTTCCTATATTTTTGATATCATTTGTTACTTAGAATTAATTCAATTTAATAATGTGACTGCAGAATCAGGTTAATTGATTTTCAAGGAAGTGGCGAAGCCATAAACATTTTCAGAAAATCGATACAATTAATTAGTTACATAGATAAGAAGTATTCACAAAACACGCTCAAAAATTTAATAATTCCGCGTTGCAATTAGACCTTTTAATATTATAAAATACGAGATGCTCTCAAGAAGAAACATCAGGTAATCAAAAAATCAATGTTTCATTTAATACAGAATAGCACACTACATTTAATTAACAGTTCTTATTAAATAAGTCCACAGTTGACTGGGTTTATTATTAATAGGGCAATGGTGCCCTGAAGCGGATTGCAGGTAAATGCATCTAACAACGGGGAGAAACGCAAAGAAGGGTGACGCGTGCCTTACACCCTTTAACTTTGACCGGAGTAACAAAGAAATCGGCAGCTGGTCGTACGTAAGGACCCGGTGCGTCTACCAAACTTGGGGGAAATAAACTTGCACCCTGTTGCTGTTAGGTGGACAATCGTTCCTATCAACAAACCTACATCGTGTGCTGTGCTTTATACCTACATACATGAATATACGAATATGCGGAATTCAATGACAATTGAATTGATTTAAATAGGGTGACGTAGGATGGAATTCGGAGCCTGGTGTTAATATATTTTCAAGAACCGGTCATGATTCATAAAATATGGAATATTATTAACCAAATGTGAAGTTATGGGGTAACTCGAGAACAGATAGCCATAGCTTTTGTATTACCTTATATCTCTTCATAGGAGTGTGCCAGAAGCGCGAATATCTGTAATAATAATATAATAATAATAACGTTTATTATATATAAGCTGGCTTATCGGCAGTACAATTTACAAAAATAGCTATAATAAACTAGATAATTAATTCAAGGAAGTTCATATATGTACAACATATATGAACTTTGTTTGTGAAAAATGTAATTTTAATTCAAATAAATAATAACTCTTAACATAAAATACATCTCAAAATTAATAAAGCAATTTTTAGACTAATAAGCAAAATATGAAAAATTGAAAACATATTGCATAATACTTATAACATAGACAATACAAAAATAAAATTATAGTCTCTTAGGTAAGTATCCATTTCAAAGGATAAAAAAGATGTAGAAATATTTAGTAGTGGAAGATGTTTTTAAATTTTGGAATAATCAATATTAGATATATACAATCAATAACTGAATGGTAACAAGATATTTTTTATAAACAATTATAAAACATTAAATATATACACGATAAGTGATAAATATTTTTATTTATTTTTTTTTTACCTAATTTATTATCTTTATTTCTTAATGGATTATCTTTATTATTAGAGTTTGAATTACTACGTAATATTTTTCTATGAGCAATGAGCAATTACATTCAGGAGTCCTTGTCTACAAAATCTTTGCGGTAATTCTAGTATTAACAAAATTATGGCGGTTATGAATGAAGAAAGCGTACGGGAAACTCGCCTCAAGGTACTAGGATAGATAGATAGACCATAAGTTTTGAAATTGATTTGTTTGCTGATAAGTAAAGCGCGGAATGATGCGGGAATTTTTTTTTTATATATACGCATATTTATGCTAGCCTATATTGAAAATATGCACATATTTTTTGAACATAATGTAATGGAAGAATGTGAGAATAAATATGCCCCATTTTCTTGTTGCATTATGCGAAATCGTTTCGCCCTAGAAAAATTATCGAATACAGAAAGGTGAATACTAATTTTTCTGAAGAACAGAACGTATTAAATATAAAGAAAACGACATTTTTTATAACACATTTTTATATTACATCAAATTGCATACAATAAAATACAATCTCCAATTTAGCCTAGAACTTAACATTTAAAATAAAAAATCACAATTATTCCGTCACTCTATGGAAAGAATTTATTATTATATATTATTCAAAATTTTCAATTGAAAAGGCATGTCTTTTATCAGTTAAAATATTTTTATGCAGCGAAAAGCTGCGTTCTACATCAACAGATGTTATGGGACAATATTTTAATTTGTGCAATATATTGTACTCCAAATGCTGATCAAAATCGTCACGTAGAAATATTTTAATATATTTGTTAGATATTTATAGCCTGCATTTTTCTGTATCACGTTCTCTAGTTTCCGAAAACGTTACTTCCCATAGTTCCTTGCACGTTTTCACATTTCTCTGAAAAGTCTTTTATAAGTTTCTACCGTTTCGTAACCTTTTTTCTAGGGCTAGTATTGAGTATAGTTTGGAATAAAACTATAATTACATCTTAAACAAATTTATTGTTGAGCAACTGCATTATTTCTACATAATTCCTGAGATCTTAAAACACATTGAGAACTATCAGCAATGTCTAAAATAATTCCTCTTAAGTTATCAAAATATTCAGCATAAGAAATAACATTATTCAACCAAGCTCCCCACCTGGTGATACTTTGCTGCGGTGGTAAAGGAATTCCTGATAGCTTATCTTTATAAAATTGCACCCTCAAAGGTGCCTTGGTGAATACTTTTTTAGCATTTGAAATTAATTCATTAACTAAACGAAATTCGGCAATTTCGGTTAAAATATGCAAAACAAATTACAATTCGGCCAATTTATGCAAAGTTTGCATATATATATATGCATGGTGCATAAAATCCACGCCTTACTGATAAGTATACACATACACTCAAAATGAATATACTTTATTATGGAAACTTAAAATGAATAGTTAGCAACTTTTCGAATTGACACATTTTGATTTTCGACTCCATTCATAGCTTCTTTTAGATCATTCTCAGACCAATCGCCTGGTGTAACAATATTTTTCGGAATTTATTTATTCTGCATCTGTAAGTATAATGAAAAATTCAAAAATATTATTTACATTAGGCATAAATAATTTTAGTTGCATAAATAATTTTAGTTTGCAGCTCTCTACAGTACCTACAATTTTTTTACTTAATATTTTTTGTACCTCGTATAATAACTGAGATATTGTACTTGAACGCACTGTTGGACCACCAGAACAATTGTGTCGAAGAACCAAGGTGATATATTCTGAAGAATTAACTGCAAATCCTGGCACAATCATTTAAAAAAATCGAGCTGAATAATAGATCTGTGAATCACATAAATTGATCAATGATCTAGTTAGTATTCCTTCAAAGGTTAATGTGTAGAATTTGTACGTAAAATAAAACGAGGGTGATCACAATGCTGTTATTGGTGTACTTCTTTGATTTAGAAATACTGGGTTCCCCATAATAGACTATCCATTTTATATTATTAATAAATTCCCTACGAGATAACTAAATAGGTTGTTCTCTATGGAATTATCTTCTTTAGTCTTTGGGACTTAAGTAAATTATTAATCAAGTAGGCGCCTGTCACAAATACATTTTAAATTAATAATTTCATTGAACGCCATTTTCCTACGAGAAGTTTGTTAGTTTTCTTCAATAATTATTTAATTTTTTTGTTTAGAGACATTATTTCAACATCCGTTTGAACTTTCATGAATTACTCAGTCCAACAACGTGTGTTTTGTGTAGAAACTTACATAAGAAGCAATTCGAGTTAGAATTGCGTTTACGAGAAGTCCTAAAAGGTCTGCTAATCGACAAACCCTTATCCTAAAAATATCGAAGGGAAGCTTAGATCGGATTTTTCAAAGGGATTTAAAATTTCATGCCTATAAATACCAAATGGCACAGCACCTTAGCAATCAAGATAAAGAAGCAAGGTTAGCATTCTGTCAAAAGTTTTTGGATTTACATCAAGGAGCAATTCACAGTCTCCTAATGACCGACGAAGCATATTTTTATTTGAACGGCATGGTCAATAAACAGAATTTTAGATACTGGTCAAATGAAAATCCTCGTGAAATCTTTACACAGAACCTCCATAATCCAAAAGTTGTTGTGTGGTGTGGAGTAGGATCTTTTGGTATTATTGGCCCTTATTTTTTTGAGGTTGAAAATAACCGCGCTGTAACAGTAACATCCGAGCGCTACGTTAATATGCTAGAGACATTTCTCATTCCAGAATCAAATAGACGAGGATTACTAAACAATGCCTTACTATTCCAACAAGATGGGGCAACAGCTCATACCGCCAGAAACTCGATGAGGGTCCTGCGAGAAATGTTTAATGGCCGACTCATTTCTCGATTCGGAAATTTGTCTTGGCCTTCGAAGTCCCCCGACTTAACGGCACCCGATTTTTTCCTGTGGGGATTTTTAAAAGCCAAAGTGTTTGCGATTCGTCCAGGTACAATCGAGGAACTGAAAGTCAAAATTCGTGAAGAAGTTGAAGGAATAGACGAAGGTTTGCTACGCCGTGTAATGAACCACTTTTTATCTAATATCGAAAAATGTGTTGAAGTTGGTGGAGGTCATTTAGAAGACGTGATTGCTAAAAGTTAGAATTAAATTAGCCAAATATTTATAAGTTATCATAAATCCCAAAGAGTTAGCTGTAATTTAGTAAAATAAAAAGTTTGTTTTGTTAACTAAAAAAATTTTAATTCAAATATTAAAATGGGTAGTCTATTATGGGGAACCCAGTATAATTGAGTCGAGTAATAACCATACATAATAGAGCACTCCTTCCTCACCATGTAATAATGATGTCATTCTGATGAAACCACTGTGTAATTTAATCCATTGTCGAATGTTAATGGTAAATTTGATTTGGTCAGTCAAGATTCTCTATTAACAAGTGAATATTTCCCGAATATACTATACAAAAGCTCATAACGAAGAATGTCATCATGTGATACATTTTAGAAGGTATGTGTTCGGCAAATGACTTTCATAGCACGATCAAATTGAGTTGTGCAATCTCAAATTCCATTCTTTATTGGTAAATATTTGTCTTCGCCGCGATATATTTATGGTAAGGGTAAACGTTACTACTACACATATTATATTTTCATATCAACCAATTATTTCGATCAATACAAAAGCGCATATATATTTATTGCTTTACATAATCGAATTCATCGCATAACAGAAACTCATTAAAAGAATGCCATATGTAGAGGTTAGGATTGACTAAACTCACGACGCAAACTTCACAATACGATTAACAAATGCTTTTAGGCTTTAACAGATTGGTTTGCAAAGTAGTACTTTTGGATTTAGCTTTAGTTAGTAACTCCTTGCTTTGAGAATGCCAGAGTGTGGTGAAATAATTTGTGGACAATGTTTAGTTAATGTCATTTCTCGTCTATAGGCAATAGGGATGTCCGGGGGATGAATGCCGAAATTCTTGACGATCTACGATTCGATTTTATTTTTGGAGATACATCAGAAATTCATGAATGGCATTTAGATATTCTGCTGCCCAGTTCCGAAAGTTTCTTTTGTAAACGTATCCGTTGAGTTGAACGTGCACCCCATCATTAACAATGATTTTATTCTTGTGTTAACTGGATTTTGTGAGCATGAAGAAGTAAAACTCTATACTCTACAAGTTGGTCTATGAAGTTTTCGTCTACGGGTTAGAAAACGAAACAATAGATCTTGATGATTTTTCAAGATGACGGCAAAATTTCGGGGAGAGAATGCGGCCATTTTGCGTATCCACTCAACTCGAGACCCCAAACCCCTGTGAAAAGGATTTTCAGGGAGTAGGTTTTACTTATCTACTATCATTGGATCGAATTAAAATATTTTCTTCAAAGTCGAGGTCCTAAAAGATGCATTTCAAACCACCTCGAAAATATATCATATATCATAGTAAGTTTGACACTGGCACTTTTGGTATTTTCCGAATTGAAGTTTTTGCCTGTATCGTACTCCTTAAAATGTGATAGTGGATAATGCATTGCATTGTACATTTTGAATGCCGATATTCAAAAAAACGAAATATATATGGTAATCCATTCATTTCAGATATTTTCGAAGAAACTAAAATACTATGGGGTGAGAAATGCTGTGAAAAAATCTATAATAAATCTATTTAAACATGTGTTTCGAAATTTAACATAGCGTGTCGATGCGCACTAAACCATAACCAATACATTTTTCACCCATATTCCAGAACATCCTCTAAATACCCTAATCAAGTCTATATCAAATATTATTTCCGCCCCAACAACCAAGCTGCATTAAATAAATTCTTCCTGCATTTCAGACTTGCAATAGACCATTACTGAAAGGTCTCACCGGCACAGTAATCAAATGCTTTCATATCGTCTACGTGTTTTCTAACAATGTACAGGGTCGGTTTAAGGAACGATTATGCATCCCTAAGGCACTTAATAACGTTGTCGTTTTATTGTGTATACGTATTTGGTATTATAAATTACCATCTATTTCAGCGATTTCACTCGCGAATCACGTGGGGGTATTTCCAAATACAAATCTTCGATGATGGAATAAGAATTAATATAATCTAAGACATTTCTAACAAATCTGTTTACAATTCCTTAGAAATAAGGTCTACATGCAGTTTTATATTGATGTGACAATCGTAACTCCTCCTTTCTTAAGATGAAGTTATCTGATAACGGAAAGCTAGATAACGATTTTTTCTTCTTGGTTGATTTTGTTTTGATTATTTGGCTTTTTCATAAGTATATCGAATTTTAGGACCCCTCGTTTTGCAGAACATTTTACTGTGATTATGGATAGGCATATGAATAATATTATGTAAATGAACAATGTATAAAAATTAAGGTTCTCAAATTCTAATATTGAGTTCAGAATTTTATCGATTTCCTTCTTCTGGGCAGCTAAAGCAGTTCCTACTGTCTTCAAGTCGTCTAGTTGGATGAGGTCTAATTTTAATGGTTTCTTATTATTTGTTGGTTCGTCTAGATTACTTAGCACTGTTAGCATTGATGGAAACGCGATATTTTTATACTTAATTTTTGATTGTTCGAAAACACTTATGATAGATTTCTCTGAATTGATTTCGCAATACGGTGTGAGTTCCAAAATATAAAGTCCACTAAAAGGTACATTTTTGTGATGGTTCCCGAACTTCTGTATTACGACAAGTTTTTGAGGTATAACCAAAAGAAATTTATTTTTTTGCAAGTCTTTGTCCAGGGTGAAAAGTCAACTGACATGCCCTTGATTACCATTTTCTTCAGAAGCTCGATTTTGTACTTTCTGGAGAAGTTTTCTCCGGCTTAATGGAGAATTTGTTCTCTCTAGATCAGACTTCTCTAATTATCAGGGCTTGTTGAACAAGCTCCTGCAAGGTACCCTCGTAGGTTCCTCTGGAGAGTATGGTGATGTCATCCGCATAACCTATCGCCTTAATACCAGCAGGGTTTAACCTTACTAGTAGCTCATCCACAACCAAACTCCATGAAAGGGGGAAGTGTACCCCTCTCAGAGGAAACCCTCCTGATACTGACCCTTCCAGAGTGTAACCTTGCCATGTTGTGTTAGCTCTCGCGGGCTGTAAAAGATTAAATTATTTTAGTGACAATTTTATAATATTTAGCACATATTTTCCACCATGGAATGAACAAATAATCAAGGAAGCATTAGGAGATGAAATTCTGGGTAATATGTCGTAAATAAACCCAACTCAACCTCTCAGCCCTGTAGAATCCAAGATAATGTAAGCTGTTCATATATAAATATTACAACCGAGAGAATAAAACCTTCAATGTTTGTGACTCTTAAGTAATGCTATTAAAATTTTGAATTATTAAATAGCGAAGAAGTTGTAAATTATGCGTAAATATATATAGATAGGAGCATACGACTGGACCGGGCAGCTTATAGAAAGCTACATGATCTAATGATTCCCTCCTTAAAATGGGCATTATACAAGTAATGTATATTGCCAGTAGAAACTTATGAAGCAGAGACCTGAACTGTTGTTTCAAAAATTTTTCCATAAATCTCATAGTTTTCTCTCAAAACGCAAAAAATCGTAAATTGACATTTTTTGTGTTCAAAAAATGGGCATAGTTTTTCCAGCACAGACTTAAACCAAATTCAAACTACACCATCGTGTTCAGCGCGTCAAAATACATAAGAATAGACCAAATTTAGAATTTGCCGAAATTCCGACAAAAATCGTCGATTTTCCTCCTTAATTGCCTGGACTATTTGGTAAAGAAAAACTGCCTTTCCACTACAGTCGAGGAAATAAAGCATTCCAAACCCGGCGCAGTTGGATGGAATGAGATGCGGTTTTCTGCATTCGATTCAGAAAGTGATTCAGAAGATTTGTTTGGTATTTTTTTTGCGGCAAAATTTATTGCTTTTCTACAGCCAAAAAATGCATTTTTCCGAGTGCACTTTTTGAGGTGCTATCAAGAAAATTCCCTGAGGTCCCCTTGGACCTCCCCCGAGGTATACGGGCATCCTGACACCTTAGATATCGATGAAATTAATTAAAAAATTATTTTTAATGTTTGTTAACTGTTCAAGACGTGATATAAAGGTTGCTAGTGATGATTACGACGTGAAAAAACTCTTGTGCAATACCTGGTGTACCCTGAGTCCGGGTAACCACGTCATCTTCTAGGAATTTGTTAACTTTTCTCAACTAAATGTAATAAATTCTAGCTCTCGAGAGTTTTCAAAGTCGCCGATCACGACTATGACATCCACAATGTTCTGCAAATTACATGGGGGTGTTTCCGGGTCCCTGGAGCCCTGTTTGTCTACGCCATTTTCTAGGAATTTGCTAATTTTTCTTCATAAAATGTAACAAATTCGAACTCTCGGGGGTTTTCTAGTGGCTGATCACGATAATGGCACTCACAATGTTCTGCAAACCAGGGAGTGTTTCCGGGTCTCTGGAGGTCTGTGTATCTACATCATCTTCTAGGAATTTGTTAATCTTCCTTCATAAAAGGTAACAAATTCTGGCTCTCGGGAGTTTTCACGAAGATGACTTAGATACACAGGGCTCCAGAGACCCGGAAACACCCCCAGGTAATTTGCAGAACATTGTGAGTATCATACTAGTGATCGGCGACTTTGAAAACCACCGAGAGCCAGAATTTAATACTAAAATGGAGAGAAATTGACAAATTCCTAGAAAATGACGTGGTTACCCGTTCTCAGGGTACCACCAGGTATTGCAGAAGAGTTTTTCACGTCGTAATCTTCACTAGCAACCTTTATATCACCTCTCGAACAGTTAACAACCATTAAAAATAATTTTCTAATGAAATTCATCGATATTAAGAGCGTCAGGTTCCTGGATACCCTGGGTATGGTCCAAGGGGACCTCAGGGAATTTTTATGATAGCATATTCGTGTTCAGCGATCCCAAAAACCCCCGAAAAACCAATTCGAGCCGTTTTTTTATTCACCTCAAAAAGTGCACTCAGAAAAATGCATTTTTTGACTGTAGAAATGCAATAAATTTTTTCCGCAAAAAAAACTATCAAACAAATTTTCTAAATCACTTTCTGAATCGAATGCAGAAAACCGCATCTCAGTCCATCTAACAGCGGCAACTTTCGCAGGTTTTAGTGCTTCATTTCCTCGACTACTAGGTCCGCAGTCGAATCTACCATATTTGCCACCGCGATTTTTAACTATTTTTAAGTCTGAAGAAATGGCTTGGTGGAAAGAGATTTGGCTCCAACGATGAGGTCATCGCTGAAACAAACGCCTATTTTGAAGGATTCCCGAAATCGTATCATTTGGAAGGGATCGAAAAATTAGAAAAACGTTAGACGAAGTGTATCGAGCCACGATGAGATTACGTTGAGAAATAAAATAGGTTTTGACCAAATAAATAATTTCTAGTTTCATTTTTCAAAGAAGTTTCACCTTCCCCTCGTATGTTGGTAATAATTAGTTTATCTGGTTACAATAACTTTCATTCTGATTTGATTTTTCTGATCAGAGAGAGGATCCATTATTATGATTCTAACTAACTTGCTACTGATGCTTCCCCATGAATAAGTATTAAAAAGTATAGAATTTAAATTTTGTAATCACCCTTCTTCCTTCCTAGAGGAAGTACCTAGATTATGTCGTTTTATACACATGTAACTCAATATAAAAGAACACCTGATGGTCGACCTTCTTAAGAATGTATTTAAGCAGGTCTTTCCGTTCAGATAAGCTGCCGTTTTCACGTGACGTCAGTGTCTATTCAAGAAACCCCTAAGAAGGTCGTACTCACTACGACGTTTGTCGAACAACAACGTGTTTCATTATGAGTATATTTTCAAATATTACAATGAGAAATATTATCAGGGGAAATATGAATTTGGAATTTAATGATGATAGAATTTGTATTAAGGATCCCAATTATCATACGAATCTTGACTTGGCAGATAGGAAGTCCTATGTACGAGGTGAAGGTGAAAAGTCCTTGAAAAATGAAACAAGAAATGATTTATTTGGTCGAAACTTATTTTATTCATTAATCTCTTTGTAGCCCGATAAATTTCGTCCAACGTTTTTCTAATTTATCGATACCTTTCGAATAATACGATTACGACAATCTTTCAAAATATAGGCGTTTGTTTTAGCGAGTCAAATCTCTTTCCGCCGAGCCATTTCTTCGAGTTTGAAAATAGATAAAAATCACAAGGGCCAAATCTGAAGAATACGGTGGATGACGAACCAATTCGTAGCGCAATTCATGGAATTTTGCCATTGTGACTGCGGACCATAAAAGGTCCCCAACCAATTTTTCTTTCAATACAAATTGCTTCTACTTTTCTTCAATGTTCGTTACATAGTCACCGCCAAAGATTGCCTAGGGCACTATCAAAATTAAATCCGGACCTGAATATAAAGTTTTAAGATTGTAAATTGATGTCTTGTAATTCATAATCCTCATTAACTTCTGTTTTCGCTTTCAAATCAAATAAATGTTTTCCAGATTCTCATGTAACTAACAACGTGTATTGTCTTTACACTCAAGAACCCGCTGAATTACTCTGATCATTAAATTTGACCGACATATCTACTACGAGTACAAAATCAAACTGATTTGCATTGTAATCGCCCATATTTGTCGTAAAAGAAATTAATTATGGTGTTTATTTTCATGTTTTAACATAAAGTAACACCTGATGGTCGACCTTCTTAAGAATGTCTTCTAACAGGTCTTCCTGTTTAGATAAACTTCCCTGTTTCTCATGTGACGTCATTGCCTATTCAAGAAACCCCTAAGAAGGTCGTATTCACTACAGTGTTTACCTACCATGAACTTGCCGTATTGTGTACATTTCTAACTATAGTAAGAAGCGGTGGTATGAATGAACTAAAAATAGTAACTCGACAGATTTAAATTCGCGATCTTCTATTTCGAAAGACCTTGGATTGGAACAACTTAACAAATGTTCAATTATCTGTATGCTTTCCCTTGATGAAACTCGAATTTCCCGAAAAGAGTTTTGTTTGGGCAAGGGGTTCATGAATCAGAACTCAACTGGACGAAAATAATTAAGTTGATTGCAAGGAACGCTGTATTTTGAAGAACGAACATTATTTTTGAATGTAAGACACGGTGTAATAGAAAAATGTACTCAATCGCCTTGAGTATTTGTACTTAATTCAATTATCGAGTACCTGAACATAAATGTATTGTAATTTGAAATATTTTATGTTTCATGACCAAAGTTGTCTTGAATTTCTATGAAAGGTATTCATGGATTAACTGATGTTTTGTAGTGATTTCCTCTTCCCTCACATTAAATTTGTTCCTTGTTTGAGATTATAGAAATCAAACCAAACCCATCACAGAAAAGTATTTGTCTGAAATAGCGGACATAGATAATATAATTTGAAGGGTAGCGAGAAGGTTTAGGATGATATCAACAGTAACTTTATCATAATAAGCCACCAATCATAGTAAATTCATTTAGCTCATTCGCTTGGTTTGAAAAATGCTTATGAATTAAAAAGTTTTCTTATTCAGTGATGATTTCTATTTTCGTTCATATTTCGCTTATGGGCTGCAATAGTGACACAACTCGAAAAATCAAGTATTGAGATAAATGTGCTTAAAGTTTTATGAAAATACATAAAACATACCTTAATTTAATCAAATGAATATTATCTTCAAACTGGTATCTTCTGTAAAGGGTAAAATAGTAACGTGTATATATATATTTT
Organism: Endomychus coccineus; assembly: GCA_958510875.1. Classification (NCBI taxonomy): domain Eukaryota; kingdom Metazoa; phylum Arthropoda; class Insecta; order Coleoptera; family Endomychidae; genus Endomychus; species Endomychus coccineus. The sequence goes on along the minus strand of OY294068.1, from coordinate 25,963,219 downwards.
TTGAATTCACCCTCCATATCTCATTTTTGATGTAATGTTTTGAGTTGTGCCACTATTGCAGCAAGGTCTTATTTTTATTAAATAGGGCTAAATGGGACTTGTAAGGTTTCTGTAACAACAAAAATTATAAACTAGAAATAAACTTTGTTGAAAACTAATTTTACATAACATTATGTAATAGGGAAATTGAATTAACTGATGTCTTGTTGTTTCGTTGAGGTTACAAAAACGTCAAACCAAACCATTCATAGTAACTTCAACATTTAATTAATTAATTTACTTGGTTTTCTATGAAAGATGTTTATGAATTAACTGATGTCTTGTTGTTTCGTTGAGGTTATAAAAACATCAAACCAAAATTGGTAGCTTCTACATTTAATTAGTTAATTTACTTGGTTTTCTATGAAAGATATTCATGAATTAACTGATGTCTTGTTGTTTCGTTAAGGTTACAGAAACGTCAAACCAAACCATTCATAGTAACTTCAACATTTAATTAATTAATTTACTTGGTTTTCTATGAAAGATGTTTATGAATTAACTGATGTCTTGTTGTTTCGTTGAGGTTATAAAAACATCAAACCAAACCAAACATAGGAATTTCGACATTTAATTAGTTAATTTACTTGGTTTTCTATGAAAGATGTTTATGAATTAACTGATGTCTTGTTTCGTTGAGGTTACAAAAACGTCAAACCAAACCAAACATAGTAGCTTCTACATTTAATTAGTTAATTTACTTGGTTTTCTATGAAAGATATTCATGAATTAACTGATGTCTTGTTGTTTCGTTAAGGTTACAGAAACGTCAAACCAAACCAATCATAGTAACTTCAACATTTAATTAGTTAATTTACTTGGTTTTCTATGAAAGATATTCATGAATTAACTGATGTCTTGTTGTTTCGTTAAGGTTACAGAAACGTCAAACCAAACCAATCATAGTAACTTCAACATTTAATTAGTTAATTTACTTGGTTTTTCTATGAAAGATGTTTCAAATAAATTCATGTCTTGTTGTTTCGTTAAGGTTACAGAAACGTCAAACTAAACCAATCATAGTAACTTCAACATTTAATTAGTTAATTTACTTGGTTTTCTATGAAAGATGTTTATGAATTAACTGATGTCTTGTTGTTTCGTTAAGGTTACAGAAACGTCAAACCAAACCAATCATAGTAACTTCAACATTTAATTAGTTAATTTACTTGGTTTTCTATGAAAGATATTCATGAATTAACTGATGTCTTGTTGTTTCGTTAAGGTTACAGAAACGTCAAACCAAACCAATCATAGTAACTTCAACATTTAATTAGTTAATTTACTTGGTTTTTCTATGAAAGATGTTTCGAATAAATTCATGTCTTGTTGTTTCGTTAAGGTTACAGAAACGTCAAACTAAACCAATCATAGTAACTTCAACATTTAATTAGTTAATTTACTTGGTTTTCTATGAAAGATGTTTATGAATTAACTGATGTCTTGTTTCGTTGAGGTTACAAAAACGTCAAACCAAACCAAACATAGTAGCTTCTACATTTAATTAGTTAATTTACTTGGTTTTCTATGAAAGATATTCATGAATTAACTGATGTCTTGTTGTTTCGTTAAGGTTACAGAAACGTCAAACCAAACCAATCATAGTAACTTCAACATTTGATTAGTTAATTTACTTGGTTTTTCTATGAAAGATGTTTCGAATAAATTCATGTCTTGTTGTTTCGTTAAGGTTACAGAAACGTCAAACTAAACCAATCATAGTAACTTCAACATTTAATTAGTTAATTTACTTGGTTTTCTATGAAAGATGTTTATGAATTAACTGATGTCTTGTTGTTTCGTTAAGGTTACAGAAACGTCAAACCAAACCAATCATAGTAACTTCAACATTTAATTAGTTAATTTACTTGGTTTTCTATGAAAGATGTTTATGAATTAACTGATGTCTTGTTGTTTCGTTAAGGTTACAGAAACGTCAAACCAAACCAATCATAGTAACTTCAACATTTAATTAGTTAATTTACTTGGTTTTCTATGAAAGATGTTTATGAATTAACTGATGTCTTGTTGTTTCGTTAAGGTTACAGAAACGTCAAACCAAACCAATCATAGTAACTTCAACATTTAATTAGTTAATTTACTTGGTTTTCTATGAAAGATGTTTATGAATTAACTGATGTCTTGTTGTTTCGTTAAGGTTACAGAAACGTCAAACCAAACCAATCATAGTAACTTCAACATTTAATTAGTTAATTTACTTGGTTTTCTATGAAAGATGTTTATGAATTAACTGATGTCTTGTTGTTTCGTTAAGGTTACAGAAACGTCAAACCAAACCAATCATAGTAACTTCAACATTTAATTAGTTAATTTACTTGGTTTTCTATGAAAGATGTTTATGAATTAACTGATGTCTTGTTGTTTCGTTAAGGTTACAGAAACGTCAAACCAAACCAATCATAGTAACTTCAACATTTAATTAGTTAATTTACTTGGTTTTCTATGAAAGATGTTTATGAATTAACTGATGTCTTGTTGTTTCGTTAAGGTTACAGAAACGTCAAACCAAACCAATCATAGTAACTTCAACATTTAATTAGTTAATTTACTTGGTTTTTCTATGAAAGATGTTTCGAATAAATTCATGTCTTGTTGTTTCGTTAAGGTTACAGAAACGTCAAACTAAACCAATCATAGTAACTTCAACATTTAATTAGTTAATTTACTTGGTTTTCTATGAAAGATGTTTATGAATTAACTGATGTCTTGTTTCGTTGAGGTTACAAAGACGTCAAACCAAACCAAACATAGTAGCTTCTACATTTAATTAGTTAATTTACTTGGTTTTCTATGAAAGATATTCATGAATTAACTGATGTCTTGTTGTTTCGTTAAGGTTACAGAAATGTCAAACCAAACCAATCATAGTAACTTCAACATTTAATTAGTTAATTTACTTGGTTTTTCTATGAAAGATGTTTCGAATAAATTCATGTCTTGTTGTTTCGTTAAGGTTACAGAAACGTCAAACTAAACCAATCATAGTAACTTCAACATTTAATTAGTTAATTTACTTGGTTTTCTATGAAAGATGTTTATGAATTAACTGATGTCTTGTTGTTTCGTTAAGGTTACAGAAACGTCAAACCAAACCAATCGTAGTGACTTCAACATTTAATTAGTTAATTTACTTGGTTTTTCTATGAAAGATGTTTCGAATAAATTCATGTCTTGTTGTTTCGTTAAGGTTACAGAAACGTCAAACTAAACCAATCATAGTAACTTCAACATTTAATTAGTTAATTTACTTGGTTTTCTATGAAAGATGTTTATGAATTAACTGATGTCTTGTTGTTTCGTTAAGATTACAGAAACGTCAAACCAAACCAATCATAGTAACTTCAACATTTAATTAGTTAATTTACTTGGTTTTCTATGAAAGATGTTTATGAATTAACTGATGTCTTGTTGTTTCGTTAAGGTTACAGAAACGTCAAACCAAACCAATCATAGTAACTTCAACATTTAATTAGTTAATTTACTTGGTTTTCTATGAAAGATATTCATGAATTAACTGATGTCTTGTTGTTTCGTTAAGGTTACAGAAACGTCAAACCAAACCAATCATAGTAACTTCAACATTTAATTAGTTAATTTACTTGGTTTTTCTATGAAAGATGTTTCGAATAAATTCATGTCTTGTTGTTTCGTTAAGGTTACAGAAACGTCAAACTAAACCAATCATAGTAACTTCAACATTTAATTAGTTAATTTACTTGGTTTTCTATGAAAGATGTTTATGAATTAACTGATGTCTTGTTTCGTTGAGGTTACAAAAACGTCAAACCAAACCAAACATAGTAGCTTCTACATTTAATTAGTTAATTTACTTGGTTTTCTATGAAGGATATTCATGAATGAACTGATGTCTTGTTGTTTCGTTAAGGTTACAGAAACGTCAAACCAAACCAATCATAGTAACTTCAACATTTAATTAATTTATTTACTTGGTTTTTCTATGAAAGATGTTTCGAATAAATTCATGTCTTGTTGTTTCGTTAAGGTTACAGAAACGTCAAACTAAACCAATCATAGTAACTTCAACATTTAATTAGTTAATTTACTTGGTTTTCTATGAAAGATGTTTATGAATTAACTGATGTCTTGTTGTTTTGTTAAGGTTACAGAAACGTCAAACCAAACCAATCATAGTAACTTCAACATTTAATTAGTTAATTTACTTGGTTTTTCTATGAAAGATGTTTCGAATAAATTCATGTCTTGTTGTTTCGTTAAGGTTACAGAAACGTCAAACCAAACCAATCATAGTAACTTCAACATTTAATTAGTTAATTTACTTGGTTTTCTATGAAAGATATTCATGAATTAACTGATGTCTTGTTGTTTCGTTAAGGTTACAGAAACGTCAAACCAAACCAATCATAGTAACTTCAACATTTAATTAGTTAATTTACTTGGTTTTTCTATGAAAGATGTTTCGAATAAATTCATATCTTGTTGTTTCGTTAAGGTTACAGAAACGTCAAACTAAACCAATCATAGTAACTTCAACATTTAATTAGTTAATTTACTTGGTTTTCTATGAAAGATGTTTATGAATTAACTGATGTCTTGTTGTTTCGTTAAGGTTACAGAAACGTCAAACCAAACCAATCATAGTAACTTCAACATTTAATTAGTTAATTTACTTGGTTTTCTATGAAACTACTTATGAATTAACTGATGTTTTGTTACTAAATTATTGATTCATCTTCGTTGACATTTGCTTCAGAATCGTCAAACCAAACCAAGCAGATAAGGTTTGGGATGGGATTAATATAACATTAACTTTATTCAATAAAATGTTATTAGAATGTAAAATGATGTTTTGTAATTCATAATCTTACTAACTTCTGTTCTCACTTTCTGAATAAATGTTTTCTAGATTTTCACGTATCTAACAACGTTTTATGCCTTTATCGCGAGGCACATGAAAACAAAACTATAAAACGCATCGAGTATTCACGATAAACATGTCGAAACTAGTAGGTAATAGGTCTTTTAATTCATTCAAGTAATCACTCAATTACTCTGATGATTTAATTCGACCGATATATCTACTACGACTACAAAATCAAACTGATTTGCATTGCAATGGCCCATTTGTCGTAAAAGGAATTAATAATACCGTTTATTTTCATGTTTTGACATAAAGTAACACCTGATGGTCGACCTTCTTAAGAATGTCTTATAACAGGTCTTCCTGTTAAGATAAACTTCCCTGTTTCTCATGTGACGTCATTGCCTATTCAAGAAACCCCTAAGAACGTTGTCAAAGTAGGGTCAGTATTGCAGCCAATATTAGGGACTAGTCACAGAATATATTAGCGACACTTCTGTCATCTTACAGTCCAATATTAAATTATGAAATGTGCCAGTATTGGTGCTGGAAAGAACGTGTATTTTCAGTTTTCACATTGAGACTACACTATTACAGCCCATGAGCGATTTGTTCCTTATTTGAGATCATACAAACAGCCTACAAAACCGCTCATGGTAAATTTAACATTTAATTAGTTAATTTACTTGGTTTTCTATGAAAGATGTTTATGAATTAACTGATCTCTTGTTGTTTCGTTGAGGTTACAGAAACGTCAAACCAAACCAATCATAGTAACTTCAACATTTAATTAGTTAATTTACTTGGTTTTCTATGAAAGATGTTTATGAATTAACTGATGTCTTGTTGTTTCGTTAAGGTTACAGAAACGTCAAACCAAACCAATCATAGTAACTTCAACATTTAATTAGTTAATTTACTTGGTTTTCTATGAAAGATATTCATGAATTAACTGATGTCTTGTTGTTTCGTTAAGGTTACAGAAACGTCAAACCAAACCAATCATAGTAACTTCAACATTTAATTAGTTAATTTACTTGGTTTTTCTATGAAAGATGTTTCGAATAAATTCATGTCTTGTTGTTTCGTTAAGGTTACAGAAACGTCAAACTAAACCAATCATAGTAACTTCAACATTTAATTAGTTAATTTACTTGGTTTTCTATGAAAGATGTTTATGAATTAACTGATGTCTTGTTCCGTTGAGGTTACAAAAACGTCAAACCAAACCGAACATAGTAGCTTCTACATTTAATTAGTTAATTTACTTGGTTTTCTATGAAAGATATCCATGAATTAACTGATGTCTTGTTGTTCCGTTAAGGTTACAGAAACGTCAAACCAAACCATTCATAGTAACTTCAACATTTAATTAATTAATTTACTTGGTTTTTCTATGAAAGATGTTTCGAATAAATTCATGTCTTGTTGTTTCGTTAAGGTTACAGAAACGTCAAACTAAACCAATCATAGTAACTTCAACATTTAATTAGTTAATTTACTTGGTTTTCTATGAAAGATGTTTATGAATTAACTGATGTCTTGTTGTTTCGTTAAGGTTACAGAAACGTCAAACCAAACCAATCATAGTAACTTCAACATTTAATTAGTTAATTTACTTGGTTTTCTATGAAAGATGTTTATGAATTAACTGATGTCTTGTTGTTTCGTTAAGGTTACAGAAACGTCAAACCAAACCAATCATAGTAACTTCAACATTTAATTAGTTAATTTACTTGGTTTTCTATGAAAGATGTTTATGAATTAACTGATGTCTTGTTGTTTCGTTAAGGTTACAGAAACGTCAAACCAAACCAATCATAGTAACTTCAACATTTAATTAGTTAATTTACTTGGTTTTCTATGAAAGATGTTTATGAATTAACTGATGTCTTGTTGTTTCGTTAAGGTTACAGAAACGTCAAACCAAACCAATCATAGTAACTTCAACATTTAATTAGTTAATTTACTTGGTTTTCTATGAAAGATGTTTATGAATTAACTGATGTCTTGTTGTTTCGTTAAGGTTACAGAAACGTCAAACCAAACCAATCATAGTAACTTCAACATTTAATTAGTTAATTTACTTGGTTTTCTATGAAAGATGTTTATGAATTAACTGATGTCTTGTTGTTTCGTTAAGGTTACAGAAACGTCAAACCAAACCAATCATAGTAACTTCAACATTTAATTAGTTAATTTACTTGGTTTTCTATGAAAGATGTTTATGAATTAACTGATGTCTTGTTGTTTCGTTAAGGTTACAGAAACGTCAAACCAAACCAATCATAGTAACTTCAACATTTAATTAGTTAATTTACTTGGTTTTTCTATGAAAGATGTTTCGAATAAATTCATGTCTTGTTGTTTTGTTAAGGTTACAGAAACGTCAAACTAAACCAATCATAGTAACTTCAACATTTAATTAGTTAATTTACTTGGTTTTCTATGAAAGATGTTTATGAATTAACTGATGTCTTGTTGTTTCGTTAAGGTTACAGAAACGTCAAACCAAACCAATCATAGTAACTTCAACATTTAATTAGTTAATTTACTTGGTTTTCTATGAAAGATGTTTATGAATTAACTGATGTCTTGTTGTTTCGTTAAGGTTACATAAACGTCAAACCAAACCAATCATAGTAACTTCAACATTTAATTAGTTAATTTACTTGGTTTTCTATGAAAGATGTTTATGAATTAACTGATGTCTTGTTGTTTCGTTAAGGTTACAGAAACGTCAAACCAAACCAATCATAGTAACTTCAACATTTAATTAGTTAATTTACTTGGTTTTCTATGAAAGATGTTTATGAATTAACTGATGTCTTGTTGTTTCGTTAAGGTTACAGAAACGTCAAACCAAACCAATCATAGTAACTTCAACATTTAATTAGTTAATTTACTTGGTTTTCTATGAAAGATGTTTATGAATTAACTGATGTCTTGTTGTTTCGTTAAGGTTACAGAAACGTCAAACCAAACCAATCATAGTAACTTCAACATTTAATTAGTTAATTTACTTGGTTTTCTATAAAAGATGTTTATGAATTAACTGATGTCTTGTTGTTTCGTTAAGGTTACAGAAACGTCAAACCAAACCAATCATAGTAACTTCAACATTTAATTAGTTAATTTACTTGGTTTTCTATGAAAGATGTTTATGAATTAACTGATGTCTTGTTGTTTCGTTAAGGTTACAGAAACGTCAAACCAAACCAATCATAGTAACTTCAACATTTAATTAGTTAATTTACTTGGTTTTCTATGAAAGATGTTTATGAATTAACTGATGTCTTTTTGTTTCGTTAAGGTTACAGAAACGTCAAACCAAACCAATCATAGTAACTTCAACATTTAATTAGTTAATTTACTTGGTTTTTCTATGAAAGATGTTTCGAATAAATTCATGTCTTGTTGTTTCGTTAAGGTTACAGAAACGTCGAACTAAACCAATCATAGTAACTTCAACATTTAATTAGTTAATTTACTTGGTTTTCTATGAAAGATGTTTATGAATTAACTGATGTCTTGTTTCGTTGAGGTTACAAAAACGTCAAACCAAACCAATCATAGTAACTTCAACATTTAATTAGTTAATTTACTTGGTTTTTCTATGAAAGATGTTTCGAATAAATTCATGTCTTGTTGTTTCGTTAAGGTTACAGAAACGTCAAACCAAACCAATCATAGTAACTTCAACATTTAATTAGTTAATTTACTTGGTTTTCTATGAAAGATGTTTCGAATAAATTCATGTCTTGTTGTTTCGTTAAGGTTACAGAAACGTCAAACCAAACCAATCATAGTAACTTCAACATTTAATTAGTTAATTTACTTGGTTTTCTATGAAAGATGTTTATGAATTAACTGATGTCTTGTTGTTTCGTTAAGGTTACAGAAACGTCAAACCAAACCAATCATAGTAACTTCAACATTTAATTAGTTAATTTACTTGGTTTTCTATGAAACTACTTATGAATTAACTGATGTTTTGTTACTAAATTATTGATTCATCTTCGTTGACATTTGCTTCAGAATCGTCAAACCAAACCAAGCAGATAAGGTTTGGGATGGGATTAATATAACATTAACTTTATTCAATAAAATGTTATTAGAATGTAAAATGATGTTTTGTATTTCATAATCTTACTAACTTCTGTTCTCACTTTCTGAATAAATGTTTTCTAGATTTTCACGTATCTAACAACGTTTTATGCCTTTATCGCGAGGCACATGAAAACAAAACTATAAAACGCATCGAGTATTCACGATAAACATGTCGAAACTAGTAGGTAATAGGTCTTTTAATTCATTCAAGTAATCACTCAATTACTCTGATGATTTAATTCGACCGATATATCTACTACGACTACAAAATCAAACTGATTTGCATTGCAATGGCCCATTTGTCGTAAAAGGAATTAATAATACCGTTTATTTTCATGTTTTGACATAAAGTAACACCTGATGGTCGACCTTCTTAAGAATGTCTTATAACAGGTCTTCCTGTTAAGATAAACTTCCCTGTTTCTCATGTGACGTCATTGCCTATTCAAGAAACCCCTAAGAACGTTGTCAAAGTAGGGTCAGTATTGCAGCCAATATTAGGGACTAGTCACAGAATATATTAGCGACACTTCTGTCATCTTACAGTCCAATATTAAATTATGAAATGTGCCAGTATTGGTGCTGGAAAGAACGTGTATTTTCAGTTTTCACATTGAGACTACACTATTACAGCCCATGAGCGATTTGTTCCTTATTTGAGATCATACAAACAGCCTACAAAACCGCTCATGGTAAATTTAACATTTAATTAGTTAATTTACTTGGTTTTCTATGAAAGATGTTTATGAATTAACTGATGTCTTGTTGTTTCGTTAAGGTTACAGAAACGTCAAACCAAACCAATCATAGTAACTTCAACATTTAATTAGTTAATTTACTTGGTTTTCTATGAAAGATGTTTATGAATTAACTGATGTCTTGTTGTTTCGTTAAGGTTACAGAAACGTCAAACCAAACCAATCATAGTGATTTCAACATTTAATTAGTTAATTTACTTGGTTTTCTATGAAAGATGTTTATGAATTAACTGATGTCTTGTTGTTTCGTTAAGGTTACAGAAACGTCAAACCAAACCAATCATAGTAACTTCAACATTTAATTAGTTAATTTACTTGGTTTTCTATGAAAGATGTTTATGAATTAACTGATGTCTTGTTGTTTCGTTAAGGTTACAGAAACGTCAAACCAAACCAATCATAGTAACTTCAACATTTAATTAGTTAATTTACTTGGTTTTCTATGAAAGATGTTTATGAATTAACTGATGTCTTGTTGTTTCGTTAAGGTTACAGAAACGTCAAACCAAACCAATCATAGTAACTTCAACATTTAATTAGTTAATTTACTTGGTTTTTCTATGAAAGATGTTTCGAATAAATTCATGTCTTGTTGTTTTGTTAAGGTTACAGAAACGTCAAACTAAACCAATCATAGTAACTTCAACATTTAATTAGTTAATTTACTTGGTTTTCTATGAAAGATGTTTATGAATTAACTGATGTCTTGTTTCGTTGAGGTTACAAAAACGTCAAACCAAACCAAACATAGTAGCTTCTACATTTAATTAGTTAATTTACTTGGTTTTCTATGAAAGATATTCATGAATTAACTGATGTCTTGTTGTTTCGTTAAGGTTACAGAAACGTCAAACCAAACCAATCATAGTAACTTCAACATTTAATTAGTTAATTCACTTGGTTTTTCTATGAAAGATGTTTCGAATAAATTCATGTCTTGTTGTTTCGTTAAGGTTACAGAAACGTCAAACTAAACCAATCATAGTAACTTCAACATTTAATTAGTTAATTTACTTGGTTTTCTATGAAAGATGTTTATGAATTAACTGATGTCTTGTTGTTTCGTTAAGGTTACAGAAACGTCAAACCAAACCAATCATAGTGACTTCAACATTTAATTAGTTAATTTACTTGGTTTTTCTATGAAAGATGTTTCGAATAAATTCATGTCTTGTTGTTTCGTTAAGGTTACAGAAACGTCAAACTAAACCAATCATAGTAACTTCAACATTTAATTAGTTAATTTACTTGGTTTTCTATGAAAGATGTTTATGAATTAACTCATGTCTTGTTGTTTCGTTAAGGTTACAGAAACGTCAAACCAAACCAATCATAGTAACTTCAACATTTAATTAATTAATTTACTTGGTTTTTCTATGAAAGATGTTTCGAATAAATTCATGTCTTGTTGTTTCGTTAAGGTTACAGAAACGTCAAACTAAACCAATCATAGTAACTTCAACATTTAATTAGTTAATTTACTTGGTTTTCTATGAAAGATGTTTATGAATTAACTGATGTCTTGTTGTTTCGTTAAGGTTACAGAAACGTCAAACCAAACCAATCATAGTAACTTCAACATTTAATTAGTTAATTTACTTGGTTTTTCTATGAAAGATGTTTCGAATAAATTCATGTCTTGTTGTTTCGTTAAGGTTACAGAAACGTCAAACCAAACCAATCATAGTAACTTCAACATTTAATTAGTTAATTTACTTGGTTTTCTATGAAAGATATTCATGAATTAACTGATGTCTTGTTGTTTCGTTAAGGTTACAGAAACGTCAAACCAAACCAATCATAGTAACTTCACATTAATTAGTTAATTTACTTGGTTTTTCTATGAAAGATGTTTCGAATAAATTCATGTCTTGTTGTTTCGTTAAGGTTACAGAAACGTCAAACTAAACCAATCATAGTAACTTCAACATTTAATTAGTTAATTTACTTGGTTTTCTATGAAAGATGTTTATGAATTAACTGATGTCTTGTTTCGTTGAGGTTACAAAAACGTCAAACCAAACCAAACATAGTAGTTTCTACATTTAATTAGTTAATTTACTTGGTTTTCTATGAAAGATATTCATGAATTAACTGATGTCTTGTTGTTTCGTTAAGGTTACAGAAACGTCAAACCAAACCAATCATAGTAACTTCAACATTTAATTAGTTAATTTACTTGGTTTTTCTATGAAAGATGTTTCGAATAAATTCATGTCTTGTTGTTTCGTTAAGGTTACAGAAACGTCAAACTAAACCAATCATAGTAACTTCAACATTTAATTAGTTAATTTACTTGGTTTTCTATGAAAGATGTTTATGAATTAACTGATGTCTTGTTGTTTCGTTAAGGTTACAGAAACGTCAAACCAAACCAATCATAGTAACTTCAACATTTAATTAGTTAATTTACTTGGTTTTCTATGAAAGATGTTTATGAATTAACTGATGTCTTGTTGTTTCGTTAAGGTTACAGAAACGTCAAACCAAACCAATCATAGTAACTTCAACATTTAATTAGTTAATTTACTTGGTTTTCTATGAAAGATGTTTATGAATTAACTGATGTCTTGTTGTTTCGTTAAGGTTACAGAAACGTCAAACCAAACCAATCATAGTAACTTCAACATTTAATTAGTTAATTTACTTGGTTTTCTATGAAAGATGTTTATGAATTAACTGATGTCTTGTTGTTTCGTTAAGGTTACAGAAACGTCAAACCAAACCAATCATAGTAACTTCAACATTTAATTAGTTAATTTACTTGGTTTTCTATGAAAGATGTTTATGAATTAACTGATGTCTTGTTGTTTCGTTAAGGTTACAGAAACGTCAAACCAAACCAATCATAGTAACTTCAACATTTAATTAGTTAATTTACTTGGTTTTCTATAAAAGATGTTTATGAATTAACTGATGTCTTGTTGTTTCGTTAAGGTTACAGAAACGTCAAACCAAACCAATCATAGTAACTTCAACATTTAATTAGTTAATTTACTTGGTTTTCTATGAAAGATGTTTATGAATTAACTGATGTCTTGTTGTTTCGTTAAGGTTACAGAAACGTCAAACCAAACCAATCATAGTAACTTCAACATTTAATTAGTTAATTTACTTGGTTTTCTATGAAAGATGTTTATGAATTAACTGATGTCTTTTTGTTTCGTTAAGGTTACAGAAACGTCAAACCAAACCAATCATAGTAACTTCAACATTTAATTAGTTAATTTACTTGGTTTTTCTATGAAAGATGTTTCGAATAAATTCATGTCTTGTTGTTTCGTTAAGGTTACAGAAACGTCGAACTAAACCAATCATAGTAACTTCAACATTTAATTAGTTAATTTACTTGGTTTTCTATGAGAGATGTTTATGAATTAACTGATGTCTTGTTTCGTTGAGGTTACAAAAACGTCAAACCAAACCAATCATAGTAACTTCAACATTTAATTAGTTAATTTACTTGGTTTTTCTATGAAAGATGTTTCGAATAAATTCATGTCTTGTTGTTTCGTTAAGGTTACAGAAACGTCAAACCAAACCAATCATAGTAACTTCAACATTTAATTAGTTAATTTACTTGGTTTTCTATGAAAGATGTTTCGAATAAATTCATGTCTTGTTGTTTCGTTAAGGTTACAGAAACGTCAAACCAAACCAATCATAGTAACTTCAACATTTAATTAGTTAATTTACTTGGTTTTCTATGAAAGATGTTTATGAATTAACTGATGTCTTGTTGTTTCGTTAAGGTTACAGAAACGTCAAACCAAACCAATCATAGTAACTTCAACATTTAATTAGTTAATTTACTTGGTTTTCTATGAAACTACTTATGAATTAACTGATGTTTTGTTACTAAATTATTGATTCATCTTCGTTGACATTTGCTTCAGAATCGTCAAACCAAACCAAGCAGATAAGGTTTGGGATGGGATTAATATAACATTAACTTTATTCAATAAAATGTTATTAGAATGTAAAATGATGTTTTGTAATTCATAATCTTACTAACTTCTGTTCTCACTTTCTGAATAAATGTTTTCTAGATTTTCACGTATCTAACAACGTTTTATGCCTTTATCGCGAGGCACATGAAAACAAAACTATAAAACGCATCGAGTATTCACGATAAACATGTCGAAACTAGTAGGTAATAGGTCTTTTAATTCATTCAAGTAATCACTCAATTACTCTGATGATTTAATTCGACCGATATATCTACTACGACTACAAAATCAAACTGATTTGCATTGCAATGGCCCATTTGTCGTAAAAGGAATTAATAATACCGTTTATTTTCATGTTTTGACATAAAGTAACACCTGATGGTCGACCTTCTTAAGAATGTCTTATAACAGGTCTTCCTGTTAAGATAAACTTCCCTGTTTCTCATGTGACGTCATTGCCTATTCAAGAAACCCCTAAGAACGTTGTCAAAGTAGGGTCAGTATTGCAGCCAATATTAGGGACTAGTCACAGAATATATTAGCGACACTTCTGTCATCTTACAGTCCAATATTAAATTATGAAATGTGCCAGTATTGGTGCTGGAAAGAACGTGTATTTTCAGTTTTCACATTGAGACTACACTATTACAGCCCATGAGCGATTTGTTCCTTATTTGAGATCATACAAACAGCCTACAAAACCGCTCATGGTAAATTTAACATTTAATTAGTTAATTTACTTGGTTTTCTATGAAAGATGTTTATGAATTAACTGATGTCTTGTTGTTTCGTTAAGGTTACAGAAACGTCAAACCAAACCAATCATAGTAACTTCAACATTTAATTAGTTAATTTACTTGGTTTTCTATGAAAGATGTTTATGAATTAACTGATGTCTTGTTGTTTCGTTAAGGTTACAGAAACGTCAAACCAAACCAATCATAGTAACTTCAACATTTAATTAGTTAATTTACTTGGTTTTCTATGAAAGATGTTTATGAATTAACTGATGTCTTGTTGTTTCGTTAAGGTTACAGAAACGTCAAACCAAACCAATCATAGTAACTTCAACATTTAATTAGTTAATTTACTTGGTTTTCTATGAAAGATGTTTATGAATTAACTGATGTCTTGTTGTTTCGTTAAGGTTACAGAAACGTCAAACCAAACCAATCATAGTAACTTCAACATTTAATTAGTTAATTTACTTGGTTTTCTATGAAAGATGTTTATGAATTAACTGATGTCTTGTTGTTTCGTTAAGGTTACAGAAACGTCAAACCAAACCAATCATAGTAACTTCAACATTTAATTAGTTAATTTACTTGGTTTTTCTATGAAAGATGTTTCGAATAAATTCATGTCTTGTTGTTTTGTTAAGGTTACAGAAACGTCAAACTAAACCAATCATAGTAACTTCAACATTTAATTAGTTAATTTACTTGGTTTTCTATGAAAGATGTTTATGAATTAACTGATGTCTTGTTTCGTTGAGGTTACAAAAACGTCAAACCAAACCAAACATAGTAGCTTCTACATTTAATTAGTTAATTTACTTGGTTTTCTATGAAAGATATTCATGAATTAACTGATGTCTTGTTGTTTCGTTAAGGTTACAGAAACGTCAAACCAAACCAATCATAGTAACTTCAACATTTAATTAGTTAATTCACTTGGTTTTTCTATGAAAGATGTTTCGAATAAATTCATGTCTTGTTGTTTCGTTAAGGTTACAGAAACGTCAAACTAAACCAATCATAGTAACTTCAACATTTAATTAGTTAATTTACTTGGTTTTCTATGAAAGATGTTTATGAATTAACTGATGTCTTGTTGTTTCGTTAAGGTTACAGAAACGTCAAACCAAACCAATCATAGTGACTTCAACATTTAATTAGTTAATTTACTTGGTTTTTCTATGAAAGATGTTTCGAATAAATTCATGTCTTGTTGTTTCGTTAAGGTTACAGAAACGTCAAACTAAACCAATCATAGTAACTTCAACATTTAATTAGTTAATTTACTTGGTTTTCTATGAAAGATGTTTATGAATTAACTGATGTCTTGTTGTTTCGTTAAGGTTACAGAAACGTCAAACCAAACCAATCATAGTAACTTCAACATTTAATTAATTAATTTACTTGGTTTTTCTATGAAAGATGTTTCGAATAAATTCATGTCTTGTTGTTTCGTTAAGGTTACAGAAACGTCAAACTAAACCAATCATAGTAACTTCAACATTTAATTAGTTAATTTACTTGGTTTTCTATGAAAGATGTTTATGAATTAACTGATGTCTTGTTGTTTCGTTAAGGTTACAGAAACGTCAAACCAAACCAATCATAGTAACTTCAACATTTAATTAGTTAATTTACTTGGTTTTTCTATGAAAGATGTTTCGAATAAATTCATGTCTTGTTGTTTCGTTAAGGTTACAGAAACGTCAAACCAAACCAATCATAGTAACTTCAACATTTAATTAGTTAATTTACTTGGTTTTCTATGAAAGATATTCATGAATTAACTGATGTCTTGTTGTTTCGTTAAGGTTACAGAAACGTCAAACCAAACCAATCATAGTAACTTCAACATTAATTAGTTAATTTACTTGGTTTTTCTATGAAAGATGTTTCGAATAAATTCATGTCTTGTTGTTTCGTTAAGGTTACAGAAACGTCAAACTAAACCAATCATAGTAACTTCAACATTTAATTAGTTAATTTACTTGGTTTTCTATGAAAGATGTTTATGAATTAACTGATGTCTTGTTTCGTTGAGGTTACAAAAACGTCAAACCAAACCAAACATAGTAGCTTCTACATTTAATTAGTTAATTTACTTGGTTTTCTATGAAAGATATTCATGAATTAACTGATGTCTTGTTGTTTCGTTAAGGTTACAGAAACGTCAAACCAAACCAATCATAGTAACTTCAACATTTAATTAGTTAATTTACTTGGTTTTTCTATGAAAGATGTTTCGAATAAATTCATGTCTTGTTGTTTCGTTAAGGTTACAGAAACGTCAAACTAAACCAATCATAGTAACTTCAACATTTAATTAGTTAATTTACTTGGTTTTCTATGAAAGATGTTTATGAATTAACTGATGTCTTGTTGTTTCGTTAAGGTTACAGAAACGTCAAACCAAACCAATCATAGTAACTTCAACATTTAATTAGTTAATTTACTTGGTTTTCTATGAAAGATGTTTATGAATTAACTGATGTCTTGTTGTTTCGTTAAGGTTACAGAAACGTCAAACCAAACCAATCATAGTAACTTCAACATTTAATTAGTTAATTTACTTGGTTTTCTATGAAAGATGTTTATGAATTAACTGATGTCTTGTTGTTTCGTTAAGGTTACAGAAACGTCAAACCAAACCAATCATAGTAACTTCAACATTTAATTAGTTAATTTACTTGGTTTTCTATGAAAGATGTTTATGAATTAACTGATGTCTTGTTGTTTCGTTAAGGTTACAGAAACGTCAAACCAAACCAATCATAGTAACTTCAACATTTAATTAGTTAATTTACTTGGTTTTCTATGAAAGATGTTTATGAATTAACTGATGTCTTGTTGTTTCGTTAAGGTTACAGAAACGTCAAACCAAACCAATCATAGTAACTTCAACATTTAATTAGTTAATTTACTTGGTTTTCTATAAAAGATGTTTATGAATTAACTGATGTCTTGTTGTTTCGTTAAGGTTACAGAAACGTCAAACCAAACCAATCATAGTAACTTCAACATTTAATTAGTTAATTTACTTGGTTTTCTATGAAAGATGTTTATGAATTAACTGATGTCTTGTTGTTTCGTTAAGGTTACAGAAACGTCAAACCAAACCAATCATAGTAACTTCAACATTTAATTAGTTAATTTACTTGGTTTTCTATGAAAGATGTTTATGAATTAACTGATGTCTTTTTGTTTCGTTAAGGTTACAGAAACGTCAAACCAAACCAATCATAGTAACTTCAACATTTAATTAGTTAATTTACTTGGTTTTTCTATGAAAGATGTTTCGAATAAATTCATGTCTTGTTGTTTCGTTAAGGTTACAGAAACGTCGAACTAAACCAATCATAGTAACTTCAACATTTAATTAGTTAATTTACTTGGTTTTCTATGAAAGATGTTTATGAATTAACTGATGTCTTGTTTCGTTGAGGTTACAAAAACGTCAAACCAAACCAATCATAGTAACTTCAACATTTAATTAGTTAATTTACTTGGTTTTTCTATGAAAGATGTTTCGAATAAATTCATGTCTTGTTGTTTCGTTAAGGTTACAGAAACGTCAAACCAAACCAATCATAGTAACTTCAACATTTAATTAGTTAATTTACTTGGTTTTCTATGAAAGATGTTTCGAATAAATTCATGTCTTGTTGTTTCGTTAAGGTTACAGAAACGTCAAACCAAACCAATCATAGTAACTTCAACATTTAATTAGTTAATTTACTTGGTTTTCTATGAAAGATGTTTATGAATTAACTGATGTCTTGTTGTTTCGTTAAGGTTACAGAAACGTCAAACCAAACCAATCATAGTAACTTCAACATTTAATTAGTTAATTTACTTGGTTTTCTATGAAACTACTTATGAATTAACTGATGTTTTGTTACTAAATTATTGATTCATCTTCGTTGACATTTGCTTCAGAATCGTCAAACCAAACCAAGCAGATAAGGTTTGGGATGGGATTAATATAACATTAACTTTATTCAATAAAATGTTATTAGAATGTAAAATGATGTTTTGTAATTCATAATCTTACTAACTTCTGTTCTCACTTTCTGAATAAATGTTTTCTAGATTTTCACGTATCTAACAACGTTTTATGCCTTTATCGCGAGGCACATGAAAACAAAACTATAAAACGCATCGAGTATTCACGATAAACATGTCGAAACTAGTAGGTAATAGGTCTTTTAATTCATTCAAGTAATCACTCAATTACTCTGATGATTTAATTCGACCGATATATCTACTACGACTACAAAATCAAACTGATTTGCATTGCAATGGCCCATTTGTCGTAAAAGGAATTAATAATACCGTTTATTTTCATGTTTTGACATAAAGTAACACCTGATGGTCGACCTTCTTAAGAATGTCTTATAACAGGTCTTCCTGTTAAGATAAACTTCCCTGTTTCTCATGTGACGTCATTGCCTATTCAAGAAACCCCTAAGAACGTTGTCAAAGTAGGGTCAGTATTGCAGCCAATATTAGGGACTAGTCACAGAATATATTAGCGACACTTCTGTCATCTTACAGTCCAATATTAAATTATGAAATGTGCCAGTATTGGTGCTGGAAAGAACGTGTATTTTCAGTTTTCACATTGAGACTACACTATTACAGCCCATGAGCGATTTGTTCCTTATTTGAGATCATACAAACAGCCTACAAAACCGCTCATGGTAAATTTAACATTTAATTAGTTAATTTACTTGGTTTTCTATGAAAGATGTTTATGAATTAACTGATGTCTTGTTGTTTCGTTAAGGTTACAGAAACGTCAAACCAAACCAACCATAGTAACTTCAACATTTAATTAGTTAATTTACTTGGTTTTCTATGAAAGATGTTTATGAATTAACTGATGTCTTGTTGTTTCGTTAAGGTTACAGAAACGTCAAACCAAACCAATCATAGTAACTTCAACATTTAATTAGTTAATTTACTTGGTTTTCTATGAAAGATGTTTATGAATTAACTGATGTCTTGTTGTTTCGTTAAGGTTACAGAAACGTCAAACCAAACCAATCATAGTAACTTCAACATTTAATTAGTTAATTTACTTGGTTTTCTATGAAAGATGTTTATGAATTAACTGATGTCTTGTTGTTTCGTTAAGGTTACAGAAACGTCAAACCAAACCAATCATAGTAACTTCAACATTTAATTAGTTAATTTACTTGGTTTTCTATGAAAGATGTTTATGAATTAACTGATGTCTTGTTGTTTCGTTAAGGTTACAGAAACGTCAAACCAAACCAATCATAGTAACTTCAACATTTAATTAGTTAATTTACTTGGTTTTTCTATGAAAGATGTTTCGAATAAATTCATGTCTTGTTGTTTTGTTAAGGTTACAGAAACGTCAAACTAAACCAATCATAGTAACTTCAACATTTAATTAGTTAATTTACTTGGTTTTCTATGAAAGATGTTTATGAATTAACTGATGTCTTGTTTCGTTGAGGTTACAAAAACGTCAAACCAAACCAAACATAGTAGCTTCTACATTTAATTAGTTAATTTACTTGGTTTTCTATGAAAGATATTCATGAATTAACTGATGTCTTGTTGTTTCGTTAAGGTTACAGAAACGTCAAACCAAACCAATCATAGTAACTTCAACATTTAATTAGTTAATTCACTTGGTTTTTCTATGAAAGATGTTTCGAATAAATTCATGTCTTGTTGTTTCGTTAAGGTTACAGAAACGTCAAACTAAACCAATCATAGTAACTTCAACATTTAATTAGTTAATTTACTTGGTTTTCTATGAAAGATGTTTATGAATTAACTGATGTCTTGTTGTTTCGTTAAGGTTACAGAAACGTCAAACCAAACCAATCATAGTGACTTCAACATTTAATTAGTTAATTTACTTGGTTTTTCTATGAAAGATGTTTCGAATAAATTCATGTCTTGTTGTTTCGTTAAGGTTACAGAAACGTCAAACTAAACCAATCATAGTAACTTCAACATTTAATTAGTTAATTTACTTGGTTTTCTATGAAAGATGTTTATGAATTAACTGATGTCTTGTTGTTTCGTTAAGGTTACAGAAACGTCAAACCAAACCAATCATAGTAACTTCAACATTTAATTAATTAATTTACTTGGTTTTTCTATGAAAGATGTTTCGAATAAATTCATGTCTTGTTGTTTCGTTAAGGTTACAGAAACGTCAAACTAAACCAATCATAGTAACTTCAACATTTAATTAGTTAATTTACTTGGTTTTCTATGAAAGATGTTTATGAATTAACTGATGTCTTGTTGTTTCGTTAAGGTTACAGAAACGTCAAACCAAACCAATCATAGTAACTTCAACATTTAATTAGTTAATTTACTTGGTTTTTCTATGAAAGATGTTTCGAATAAATTCATGTCTTGTTGTTTCGTTAAGGTTACAGAAACGTCAAACCAAACCAATCATAGTAACTTCAACATTTAATTAGTTAATTTACTTGGTTTTCTATGAAAGATATTCATGAATTAACTGATGTCTTGTTGTTTCGTTAAGGTTACAGAAACGTCAAACCAAACCAATCATAGTAACTTCAACATTAATTAGTTAATTTACTTGGTTTTTCTATGAAAGATGTTTCGAATAAATTCATGTCTTGTTGTTTCGTTAAGGTTACAGAAACGTCAAACTAAACCAATCATAGTAACTTCAACATTTAATTAGTTAATTTACTTGGTTTTCTATGAAAGATGTTTATGAATTAACTGATGTCTTGTTTCGTTGAGGTTACAAAAACGTCAAACCAAACCAAACATAGTAGCTTCTACATTTAATTAGTTAATTTACTTGGTTTTCTATGAAAGATATTCATGAATTAACTGATGTCTTGTTGTTTCGTTAAGGTTACAGAAACGTCAAACCAAACCAATCATAGTAACTTCAACATTTAATTAGTTAATTTACTTGGTTTTTCTATGAAAGATGTTTCGAATAAATTCATGTCTTGTTGTTTCGTTAAGGTTACAGAAACGTCAAACTAAACCAATCATAGTAACTTCAACATTTAATTAGTTAATTTACTTGGTTTTCTATGAAAGATGTTTATGAATTAACTGATGTCTTGTTGTTTCGTTAAGGTTACAGAAACGTCAAACCAAACCAATCATAGTAACTTCAACATTTAATTAGTTAATTTACTTGGTTTTCTATGAAAGATGTTTATGAATTAACTGATGTCTTGTTGTTTCGTTAAGGTTACAGAAACGTCAAACCAAACCAATCATAGTAACTTCAACATTTAATTAGTTAATTTACTTGGTTTTCTATGAAAGATGTTTATGAATTAACTGATGTCTTGTTGTTTCGTTAAGGTTACAGAAACGTCAAACCAAACCAATCATAGTAACTTCAACATTTAATTAGTTAATTTACTTGGTTTTCTATGAAAGATGTTTATGAATTAACTGATGTCTTGTTGTTTCGTTAAGGTTACAGAAACGTCAAACCAAACCAATCATAGTAACTTCAACATTTAATTAGTTAATTTACTTGGTTTTCTATGAAAGATGTTTATGAATTAACTGATGTCTTGTTGTTTCGTTAAGGTTACAGAAACGTCAAACCAAACCAATCATAGTAACTTCAACATTTAATTAGTTAATTTACTTGGTTTTCTATAAAAGATGTTTATGAATTAACTGATGTCTTGTTGTTTCGTTAAGGTTACAGAAACGTCAAACCAAACCAATCATAGTAACTTCAACATTTAATTAGTTAATTTACTTGGTTTTCTATGAAAGATGTTTATGAATTAACTGATGTCTTGTTGTTTCGTTAAGGTTACAGAAACGTCAAACCAAACCAATCATAGTAACTTCAACATTTAATTAGTTAATTTACTTGGTTTTCTATGAAAGATGTTTATGAATTAACTGATGTCTTTTTGTTTCGTTAAGGTTACAGAAACGTCAAACCAAACCAATCATAGTAACTTCAACATTTAATTAGTTAATTTACTTGGTTTTTCTATGAAAGATGTTTCGAATAAATTCATGTCTTGTTGTTTCGTTAAGGTTACAGAAACGTCGAACTAAACCAATCATAGTAACTTCAACATTTAATTAGTTAATTTACTTGGTTTTCTATGAAAGATGTTTATGAATTAACTGATGTCTTGTTTCGTTGAGGTTACAAAAACGTCAAACCAAACCAATCATAGTAACTTCAACATTTAATTAGTTAATTTACTTGGTTTTTCTATGAAAGATGTTTCGAATAAATTCATGTCTTGTTGTTTCGTTAAGGTTACAGAAACGTCAAACCAAACCAATCATAGTAACTTCAACATTTAATTAGTTAATTTACTTGGTTTTCTATGAAAGATGTTTATGAATTAACTGATGTCTTGTTGTTTCGTTAAGGTTACAGAAACGTCAAACCAAACCAATCATAGTAACTTCAACATTTAATTAGTTAATTTACTTGGTTTTCTATGAAAGATGTTTATGAATTAACTGATGTCTTGTTGTTTCGTTAAGGTTACAGAAACGTCAAACCAAACCAATCATAGTACCTTCAACATTTAATTAGTTAATTTACTTGGTTTTCTATGAAACTACTTATGAATTAACTGATGTTTTGTTACTAAATTATTGATTCATCTTCGTTGACATTTGCTTCAGAATCGTCAAACCAAACCAAGCAGATAAGGTTTGGGATGGGATTAATATAACATTAACTTTATTCAATAAAATGTTATTAGAATGTAAAATGATGTTTTGTAATTCATAATCTTACTAACTTCTGTTCTCACTTTCTGAATAAATGTTTTCTAGATTTTCACGTATCTAACAACGTTTTATGCCTTTATCGCGAGGCACATGAAACAAAACTATAAAACGCATCGAGTATTCACGATAAACATGTCGAAACTAGTAGGTAATAGGTCTTTTAATTCATTCAAGTAATCACTCAATTACTCTGATGATTTAATTCGACCGATATATCTACTACGACTACAAAATCAAACTGATTTGCATTGCAATGGCCCATTTGTCGTAAAAGGAATTAATAATACCGTTTATTTTCATGTTTTGACATAAAGTAACACCTGATGGTCGACCTTCTTAAGAATGTCTTATAACAGGTCTTCCTGTTAAGATAAACTTCCCTGTTTCTCATGTGACGTCATTGCCTATTCAAGAAACCCCTAAGAACGTTGTCAAAGTAGGGTCAGTATTGCAGCCAATATTAGGGACTAGTCACAGAATATATTAGCGACACTTCTGTCATCTTACAGTCCAATATTAAATTATGAAATGTGCCAGTATTGGTGCTGGAAAGAACGTGTATTTTCAGTTTTCACATTGAGACTACACTATTACAGCCCATGAGCGATTTGTTCCTTATTTGAGATCATACAAACAGCCTACAAAACCGCTCATGGTAAATTTAACATTTAATTAGTTAATTTACTTGGTTTTCTATGAAAGATGTTTATGAATTAACTGATGTCTTGTTGTTTCGTTGAGGTTACAGAAACGTCAAACCAAACCAATCATAGTAACTTCAACATTTAATTAGTTAATTTACTTGGTTTTCTATGAAAGATGTTTATGAATTAACTGATGTCTTGTTGTTTCGTTAAGGTCACAGAAACGTCAAACCAAACCAATCATAGTAACTTCAACATTTAATTAGTTAATTTACTTGGTTTTCTATGAAAGATATTCATGAATTAACTGATGTCTTGTTGTTTCGTTAAGGTTACAGAAACGTCAAACTAAACCAATCATAGTAACTTCAACATTTAATTAGTTAATTTACTTGGTTTTCTATGAAAGATGTTTATGAATTAACTGATGTCTTGTTGTTTCGTTAAGGTTACAGAAACGTCAAACCAAACCAATCATAGTAACTTCAACATTTAATTAGTTAATTTACTTGGTTTTTCTATGAAAGATGTTTCGAATAAATTCATGTCTTGTTGTTTCGTTAAGGTTACAGAAACGTCAAACTAAACCAATCATAGTAACTTCAACATTTAATTAGTTAATTTACTTGGTTTTCTATGAAAGATGTTTATGAATTAACTGATGTCTTGTTTCGTTGAGGTTACAAAAACGTCAAACCAAACCAAACATAGTAGCTTCTACATTTAATTAGTTAATTTACTTGGTTTTCTATGAAAGATATCCATGAATTAACTGATGTCTTGTTGTTTCGTTAAGGTTACAGAAACGGCAAACCAAACCATTCATAGTAACTTCAACATTTAATTAATTAATTTACTTGGTTTTTCTATGAAAGATGTTTCGAATAAATTCATGTCTTGTTGTTTCGTTAAGGTTACAGAAACGTCAAACTAAACCAATCATAGTAACTTCAACATTTAATTAGTTAATTTACTTGGTTTTCTATGAAAGATGTTTATGAATTAACTGATGTCTTGTTGTTTCGTTAAGGTTACAGAAACGTCAAACCAAACCAATCATAGTAACTTCAACATTTAATTAGTTAATTTACTTGGTTTTCTATGAAAGATGTTTATGAATTAACTGATGTCTTGTTGTTTCGTTAAGGTTACAGAAACGTCAAACCAAACCAATCATAGTAACTTCAACATTTAATTAGTTAATTTACTTGGTTTTCTATGAAAGATGTTTATGAATTAACTGATGTCTTGTTGTTTCGTTAAGGTTACAGAAACGTCAAACCAAACCAATCATAGTAACTTCAACATTTAATTAGTTAATTTACTTGGTTTTCTATGAAAGATGTTTATGAATTAACTGATGTCTTGTTGTTTCGTTAAGGTTACAGAAACGTCAAACCAAACCAATCATAGTAACTTCAACATTTAATTAGTTAATTTACTTGGTTTTCTATGAAAGATGTTTATGAATTAACTGATGTCTTGTTGTTTCGTTAAGGTTACAGAAACGTCAAACCAAACCAATCATAGTAACTTCAACATTTAATTAGTTAATTTACTTGGTTTTTCTATGAAAGATGTTTCGAATAAATTCATGTCTTGTTGTTTCGTTAAGGTTACAGAAACGTCAAACTAAACCAATCATAGTAACTTCAACATTTAATTAGTTAATTTACTTGGTTTTCTATGAAAGATGTTTATGAATTAACTGATGTCTTGTTTCGTTGAGGTTACAAAAACGTCAAACCAAACCAAACATAGTAGCTTCTACATTTAATTAGTTAATTTACTTGGTTTTCTATGAAAGATATTCATGAATTAACTGATGTCTTGTTGTTTCGTTAAGGTTACAGAAACGTCAAACCAAACCAATCATAGTAACTTCAACATTTAATTAGTTAATTTACTTGGTTTTTCTATGAAAGATGTTTCGAATAAATTCATGTCTTGTTGTTTCGTTAAGGTTACAGAAACGTCAAACTAAACCAATCATAGTAACTTCAACATTTAATTAGTTAATTTACTTGGTTTTCTATGAAAGATGTTTATGAATTAACTGATGTCTTGTTGTTTCGTTAAGGTTACAGAAACGTCAAACCAAACCAATCATAGTGACTTCAACATTTAATTAGTTAATTTACTTGGTTTTTCTATGAAAGATGTTTCGAATAAATTCATGTCTTGTTGTTTCTTTAAGGTTACAGAAACGTCAAACTAAACCAATCATAGTAACTTCAACATTTAATTAGTTAATTTACTTGGTTTTCTATGAAAGATGTTTATGAATTAACTGATGTCTTGTTTCGTTGAGGTTACAAAAACGTCAAACCAAACCAAACATAGTAGCTTCTACATTTAATTAGTTAATTTACTTGGTTTTCTATGAAAGATATCCATGAATTAACTGATGTCTTGTTGTTTCGTTAAGGTTACAGAAACGTCAAACCAAACCATTCATAGTAACTTCAACATTTAATTAATTAATTTACTTGGTTTTTCTATGAAAGATGTTTCGAATAAATTCATGTCTTGTTGTTTCGTTAAGGTTACAGAAACGTCAAACTAAACCAATCATAGTAACTTCAACATTTAATTAGTTAATTTACTTGGTTTTCTATGAAAGATGTTTATGAATTAACTGATGTCTTGTTGTTTCGTTAAGGTTACAGAAACGTCAAACCAAACCAATCATAGTAACTTCAACATTTAATTAATTAATTCACTTGGTTTTTCTATGAAAGATGTTTCGAATAAATTCATGTCTTGTTGTTTCGTTAAGGTTACAGAAACGTCAAACTAAACCAATCATAGTAACTTCAACATTTAATTAGTTAATTTACTTGGTTTTCTATGGAAGATGTTTATGAATTAACTGATGTCTTGTTGTTTCGTTAAGGTTACAGAAACGTCAAACCAAACCAATCATAGTAACTTCAACATTTAATTAGTTAATTTACTTGGTTTTTCTATGAAAGATGTTTCGAATAAATTCATGTCTTGTTGTTTCGTTAAGGTTACAGAAACGTCAAACCAAACCAATCATAGTAACTTCAACATTTAATTAGTTAATTTACTTGGTTTTCTATGAAAGATATTCATGAATTAACTGATGTCTTGTTGTTTCGTTAAGGTTATAGAAACGTCAAACCAAACCAATCATAGTAACTTCAACATTTAATTAGTTAATTTACTTGGTTTTTCTATGAAAGATGTTTCGAATAAATTCATGTCTTGTTGTTTCGTTAAGGTTACAGAAACGTCAAACTAAACCAATCATAGTAACTTCAACATTTAATTAGTTAATTTCCTTGGTTTTCTATGAAAGATGTTTATGAATTAACTGATGTCTTGTTGTTTCGTTAAGGTTACAGAAACGTCAAACCAAACCAATCATAGTAACTCCAACATTTAATTAGTTAATTTACTTGGTTTTCTATGAAACTACTTATGAATTAACTGATGTTTTGTTACTAAATTATTGATTCATCTTCGTTGACATTTGCTTCAGAATCGTCAAACCAAACCAAGCAGATAAGGTTTGGGATGGGATTAATATAGCATTAACTTGATTCAATAAAATGTTATTAGAATGTAAAATGATGTTTTGTAATTCATAATCTTACTAACTTCTGTTCTCACTTTCTGAATAAATGTTTTCTAGATTTTCACGTATCTAACAACGTTTTATGCCTTTATCGCGAGGCACATGAAAACAAAACTATAAAACGCATCGAGTATTCACGATAAACATGTCGAAACTAGTAGGTAATAGGTCTTTTAATTCATTCAAGTAATCACTCAATTACTCTGATGATTTAATTCGACCGATATATCTACTACGACTACAAAATCAAACTGATTTGCATTGTAATCGCCCATTTGTCGTAAAAGGAATTAATAATGGCGTTTATTTTCATGTTTTGACATAAAGTAACACCTGATGGTCGACCTTCTTAAGAATGTCTTCTAACAGGTCTTCCTGCTTAGATAAACTTCCCTGTTTCTCATGTGACGTTATAGCCTATTCAAGAAACCCCTAAGATGGTCGTCAAAGTAGGGTCAGTATTGCAGCCAATATTAGGGACTAGTCACAGAATATATTAGCGACACTTCTGTCATCTTACAGTCCAATATTAAATTATGAAATGTGCCAGTATTGGTGCTGGAAAGAACGTGTATTTTCAGTTTTCACATTGAGACTACACTATTACAGCCCATGAGCGATTTGTTCCTTATTTGAGATCATACAAACAGCCTACAAAACCGCTCATGGTAAATTTAACATTTAATTAGTTAATTTGCTTGAAATTCTGTGAAAGATGTCTTGCTGTTTCGTTGTTTGAGGTTAAAGAAACGTCAAACCAAACTAATCATAGTAACTTCAACATTTAATTAGTTAATGCACTTGGTTTTCTATGAAAGATGCTTATTAACTGATGTTTTGTTACTAAACTGATGATGATTCCCTCTGCTTTGACATTTGTTTTAGAAACGTCAAACCAAACAGAGTTAAGGTTTAGGATGAGATCAATATAACATTAACTTTTTACCCCAATAATACTTGGCATTTCTGTTATACGCAATAATTATGTTAATGGTTATACGGCCGGATCATATATTTCCGAGTTAAATATCTCACAAAGATTTACGACTTGTATATAAGGTAGTCCCGTTATGTTGGTTTACTTAGCAACAGGATGGGTAAAAAGCGAAAGTACACAATGAATAGAATGTGGTCGCGGCAACGCGTATAGGAATATATAATCAGGAGGGAACTGTTAGTCAGCCAGGTGTGCAGGCAGATACTCTAGTAGAAGGAATAGAGGGTTCACGTGCCATGCAGCTGTCTAGGGTGGAACCCCAGTACAACTATTAGAGCACACATGCCGTGACGTATGTATCACCTATGCATGCATATCGCAGCCTATTGTCGGACTATCTGCAAATATGCAAATTTAATCTGTGTGTCTCCGGTTTGATCGGTTCTTACTCTGGATATCCTCAACAATAGATTACTAATTCCAAAAATTGCTTGTGCTCTATTCGATGGTATATTTCAACAGATAATTGGTTCTATTTTCTTACACGTGCATATGACAAAGTAGAAGCTCTTAACATTAGCCAATGATCATATTCCAATTTTATATGAAGTAATTAACTGAGCTATGATTACTGATATGCACGACTCGTCACAGCTATCAAGTAAAATGATTAATTACAGATCCGTTGATCCTTTAGGTAACGTCCCTCACGCTCCTTTTTGTGAGCCCAATTCTTCTTTCAGGGAATTATGCTCGTTAGATCTATGTGTTGAATCTATAGTTTACATTTATGATGTTCTGTGAACTGATATTTATATTTAACGCTGGGGTCGACGCTAGTTTGTTTTTTGTTTTCAGTTGTTATTTTAAGTAAGAGGCATTCCATATGAAATCAGTACTCGTTCCCAGGTCACCCTCGGGGATCGCCCTGAAAGTTATTCCTACCTTTTCTACATTGACAAATATGACGATTCCCGAAATTTTGGGTCTTAAGTGTCGATATTGCGCCGATGAGATGAAGTTTTTTTGGCCTTTTTTAAGTAAAAAATAAAATTCGTCTTATTATCGTAAAAGATTCGAAGATTAGCCTATTTCAATTTTTTTCTAACCTGGCTAGAACTCTCACAAAATGTATCTACTTTGAGGCGAAAATGATCCGGTAGTGACTTTGGCTCATTTTCACCAAAATTTTCACTGTTTTCCAGAATTTTTCCGATTTTTTGACGATTTTTCTTTAAAAAAATCTATTTTATTGCCTACAATGTTACCAAACGATCCCAGGAAGGAATTCCAAGCAATTTTCCTCAATTCTCAGACAATTTTACTCAGAAAACTGCCAAACTCGCAATTGGTTGTAGGTTTGATCTCGAAGTGTCCAAGTTTCTTAAGAAAATGAATTTTTTTTTCTTTGCTGAATGAATGATAAAAGTAAGGCAAATAACCTCGTAATTCTATTAGATTTCAGTGAAAATTACAATTTTATAATTCAAGATGAAATTCAAAGTAGTTGTTGGTCCAAGAATTGGTCGCTCCACCCAATTGTGATTTACTATAAAGATGAAGAGTCTAAGTTGAAAAATAAAAGTTTATGCTTTCTGACAGAATATTTGAAACATGATGTTTTCAAAGTTAATGTTTACATTGAATACATAGTAAATTATGTAAAAAAACATTCCCTAATATAAAAAGAGTGAATATTTCTCAGATGGATGCGCAGGTGAATATAAAAATTGTCTCAATTTTAATTTTTTATGTCAACATGAAAAAATTTATCAACTTGGTGGAAAATGGAATTTCTTTGCAACCTCACATGGAAAATCTCCGTGTGATGGGCGTAGGTAGAACTTTCAAGAGAAATGCTGCATAAAAAGACTGACTCGGCCAGTCAAATGCGCTTAGAGAAACTTCATTACCTAAAGTACAAACTGTTCCTGGAACCAGGGGATATTATCAATTCACACCCATCAATGAATCTACACTAGGATGCAAAGTTGTGAGCTATGACGCAAGTTACGATCTCATTTTTGACTTAATTAATAAAGTGTCTTGCGAATGAGCTGCCAATACATATACAGGGTGTTCCATCTCAGACGAGCCACCCCGTATATTTCTTATCTTATAGTGAGTGGAAAAATCTCCCGAAACACGTCGAATGATTTTGTTTGGGGGACATCTTTTGGCGTATATTCGAGGCTTGAACGAGCAACCCCCTAATAGGGGGCGCTTCCACCCCTCAAAATTGAATAGGGGAGAGGGGTTGAGTGATACGTCATTTGAAAGGTCTTGGAAGCCTCTTTACAACGGTGTATGAAAAACGTAAATTTGATGAACCGTTTTCGCCAAAAATTAATTTTGTTGCTCCAATGTGCCACCTTGAATATTTTGGTTATTTGTACAATGTACAAGCTCATTTTGATTAAGCCTTTTTTACAAACTTAAACAATCTTCAAAAAATCACATTCGTAAAAAAATTGAATTGTGTTGTCATGCTTACAATGAAAAAAATTAAATCTGCGTGTTTAAATCAAATGTTTAAATTGTCCTCCATTGAATTCCATACAATAATACAATCTTGACTGAAAACCGTCTCTAACATGGTTCAGCATAATTGGAGTTATTTGACGACACTCATTTACAATTCGTTGGCGTAGTCCGTCCAAATTTTCAGGCTGAGTCACAAAAATCTTGGACTTAAGATGTCCCCACAAGAAGAAGTCCAGAGGGTTCAGGTCAGGAGATCGGGCAGGCCACTCCAAAGAACCTCTTCTTCCAATCCAAGGCCGGGGTATTGCAAATTGAGGTATTGGCGAATTGGTGCAGCGTAGTGAGGAGGAGCTCCGTCTTGTTGGAAATGCAATTGTTGTTCAAGTAGTAGAGTATCGTTTTCTAATTGTTCAGTTATTAACGGATCAATCGCATTTTCCAACATTTCAAGATAAATTTTGTCATTTAAATTACCAGGAATAAACAGAGGTCCAATTAGGTGGTCTCCCAAAATTCCTACCCAAACGTTTAGCTTTTCCCGATGTTGAGTGTGAGCTTCTCGAAATACATGAGGATTTGTATCGCTCCAAATTCTACAGTTATGCCGGTTAACCTCTCCATTAAGTAAAAAAGTGCATTCGTCAGTAAAGAAAACGTTGTACAAGAAATTTGGGTTATTGTTGATACGCTCGACCATAATTTCGCAAAACTCTTGCCTTCGATCCCAATCATCATCATTTAATTCCTGAATTAATTTAATTTTGTACGGATGGAACTTGTGTTTATGTAAAATTCTGAAAACGTTAGATTGACATGTCCCAATACCGCCACAGCTGCTCCTTCATCATTAACAATTCCAATGGGTGCCCTTTTTTATCCATTACTGAACCCGTCTCCACAAATTTTGAAATCAATTCCATTACGTACTTATGGCGAACGCTATGTTCAGGATGGTTTTCGTTAAATATCCTTGCAGCCGCTCGGGCATAATTTTGATTTTGGTAATAAAGGCTAACCAGCTCAACACGTTCTTGCAATGTGTACACGATATTTTTTGAAATTTCAAACAAATCAGCGAAGTAGTAACTCAACAGATTGATTAGAATCATGAAATGATCGAAGAAACG
The DNA here is from genome assembly GCA_958510875.1 of Endomychus coccineus. Classification (NCBI taxonomy): domain Eukaryota; kingdom Metazoa; phylum Arthropoda; class Insecta; order Coleoptera; family Endomychidae; genus Endomychus; species Endomychus coccineus. The sequence continues at coordinate 25,931,196 of OY294068.1, read as the reverse complement.
TTAAAACCAGATAAACACCATCTAAGAACAAAAAATGAAGGCAACTTAAGGAAATGTTTTGCTGTTTTTTTATTTATTAGTTTGAGAGAATGTATTATTGTATGGAAGTCAATGGAGGACAATTTGAACATTTGATTTAAACACGCAGATTTAATTTTTTTCATTGTAAGCATGACAATACAATTCAATTTTTTTACGAATGTGATTTTTTGAAGATTGTTTAAGTTTGTAAAAAAGGCTTAATAAAAATGAGCTTGTACATTGTACAAATAACCAAAATATTCAAGGTGGCGCATTCGAGCAACAAAATAATTTTTGGCGAAAACTGTTCATCAATTTTACGTTTTTCATACACCGTTGTAAAGAGGCTTCCAAGACCTTTCAAATGACGTATCACTCAACCCATCTCCCCTATTCAATTTTGAGGGGTTGAAGCGCCCCCTATTAGAGGGTCGCTCGTTCAAGCCTCGAATATACGTCAAAAGATGTCCCCCAAACAAAATCATTCGACGTGTTTCGGGAGATTTTTCCACTCACTATGGGATAAGAAATATACGGGGTGGCTCGTCTGAGATGGAACACCTTGTATAACGTTTGTAATAAATGATACAAGGGCACTAGGTTTTATTGCAAATACATTTGATGATGCTCTTGAAGCTGCAATTTTACTTCTAGATAGTTACGAATAACATTATAAGTGGCCAGTTGTGGAGCAAGAAGTCCTTGTTGGCTATAACAATATTTCATCTGCAGTGACGGTTGAAACGAAAGGCAACATTGTGCGAATAAAACTTCTTGGTCACACGAAAAGAAAATTAAAGCAATATATGCAGAAGAAAAGTTCATCCTCACTTCAATATTGATGTTTAATATTAGTCTAATTTGTTCCGGAAAAATTTATGGATATGAATGCAATCTTTTGGATTATAATAAAGGAATTTATAATAATTTGAAAATCCGTATTTTACTATATTTCGTAATCGGACCTACAACCAATTGCGAGTTTGACAGTTGACAAATTATCTGAGAATTGCAGAAAACTGCTTAGAATTTCCTACTGGGGTCGTCTGGTTACATTGTAGGCAATGAAATGAGTTTTCCTTAAGGGAAAATCGTCAAAAAATCGGAAAAATTTTGGGAAACGGTGTAAATTTTGGTGCAATTGGGCTACCGGGCCATTTTCGCCTTAAAGTAAACACATTTTGTGAGAGTTTTAGCCAGGTTAGAAAAAAATTAAAATATATGTATTTTGGGAAATGAATTTTCTAAAAAAGCTGTTTCCCCATTTTTCGAATTTTCCTTGCAAGATATCTCTAATCAGACTGCAGCATCGTATTCTACGGAAAATTTTCTATCGATTATGTACTTTCAACAAAATTTTTAAGCTAATTTTCGAATATTTTACGATAATAAGACGAATTTTATTTTTTACTTAAAAAAGGCCAAAAAAACTTCATTATGTTCTCTTCGGCGCAATATCGACACTTAAGACCCGAAATTTCTGAAACCATCATATTTGTCAATGTAGAAAAGGTAGGAAAAACTTTCATGGCGATCCCCGATGATGACCTGGGAACGAGTGATGTTTTCATATGGAATGCCTCGTAACGAACGTGTCGTTTCTACAGTCCATGTAGATATACAATCTTGTTGCTGTATTTTTAATGAAGTTATGTAAATTTGGATTGACATTTCGCTAAGGGAATTTACAACCCCAACAGCAGTGCTTCCAAACAGTATGGTTGTAATATATGTTCACTAGTTGGTCAACACTTGTTTGCGACCGCCATGATCGATCGATCACCTGCAAAAGCCACTCTATGGTTCATGATTATATTGCAAACAAATGACGTAGTCTTATTGAGGGTCTCAAAATTTCACATTTTTCAAGAAAAACGCGTTTAAATCAACATAACAAAAACTCATTATCAAATTTACTTACTACCGAAATCGCGTATGTTCATTTAAACGCGTTTTTCTCGAAAACGGTGAGGTTTTGAGAACCTCAACAGGTGTACATTATTTGTTTGAAATAAAATTGTTAACCAGAAAAATGTGCAACGAAAACAAAAAAAAATTCTGCAAAAAGTTAAGGCTAAAAGAGTCGCCGAAAAGTCGCGCAACCAGCGCCCTCTACCGTATAATCTAAAATTGACTGAGAGATCAACATGTTAACTGATCAAGAGCTACAGCAAAATTTCGTCAAAAAAAAATTTAATTCAACACTCTATATCTCCGAAACGAAACAAGATAGGACCATAGTTTTATATGAAGAATCTGATTATTTTTGTAAAATCTACCGTCCCCTGCATTTACGGGAGGTCTTTCTGGAACACCCTGTATATTATATGAATAAACAGTTTGAGTTATTCAATATTTGGCAAGCCGTCTTGTGTATTTAGTGGTTGATTGTATATTTTGAGAACAAGAAAGTTTTCAGGAACTGTTTGTATTTACAGCCGAACTTTGTAATATCTAATAGCCAATAATACGGAGAACCATTAATTACGATATTCGCTATTAGAAAATTAAATAACTTATCTGGTAATAATTTCATAATTTTATGCAATACATATTCCCTTAATTGCGACCACTTAGTTCCTTCCCGTGACTGGAAACAATTACATGCAAGATTCTTTAATTGAATGTAATCCACTTAAATGAAAACCGTTTAATGTTTACGATGTTTAACAAACATAAATTCAACTTAACCTCTTGTGTCCATCTTTTGTTTACTCGTTGTTCGCCATTCTTACCTCTTTTCGCCTTTTGTAGAATTTGATATCAGTTCAGTACTCTTTAATTTGGAAAATTACTCAACCAGTTTGTAAATCCAGTTAATATCACGTTCGGTTTATTGAAATTGGCTTCTTTCGTGAAATTGTGATAAATTTTTCATAATGGTTGAGAATAATGATAGAATACACAGTAAACTGGTTGATGTGGACAAAACACAAAGACGTCGAGATAAATAGTCAATTTGAATTAGTTAAATATAAGGCTAAAAATAGAAGATACATGCACTATGAGTACATGTCACTTGGAACATTCTACATAATCATAATAGATAATGACGCTTTCCTCAAAATGTAATATTGGCAGACATAATAAGCTGCAAATATTCGAAAAAATCTGGAAGAGAGAAAACTAGATTCATTGAAGAAAATATTTAATTTAACCTGAAAAAAAGCGAATTTCACAAACGAAAAACAAACAACATTTTCTGTTTAACTGTAACTTTGAATTAATCGGCTAAACTGATATATTATGAATAAATACTCTCTATACAATTTCACAGCTTTAAACTTAACCAGCTTCGTCGTTACTATGGAGTAGAGTATTTTTTGCATGTATAAGCTATTGTATACATTTGTCAAATAAAATATGAATATGATATACTAAGATATGCATATATAAAAGAGATTTTAAATGTTTGTAAGTAGATATAGTTAATAATTTAGGTTTTTGGACATAGAATGGACATAACAAATTTGAGTGGACATGCATGACATGCCATACAAAATTTATATAAAGCTATTCAAAACTATTTAAAACAATCAATTGACCAAAAATTCTTTTATCGAGTAGAATGCATGACTAAGAAAGAATTGTTTTTAATGTAGATTCAGAAACATTGAGTGAGCACTCTTTCAGCTTCTTGGGTAGCTTGTTCATGGATATTGTACTTAAACAGTTAGCAGAACAGCGACTCGAATTTAGTCAATATAAATATTATGGCAACATCTAGTGTTACAATTATGTAGATTATTATTAAAATCATGTGTATCAGACGACATACCCATTAGTACTATGCAATTATAAATACATAGTGACGGAAAAGTCATAATTTTTAAATCAACAGAACTGTTTCCAACGTCATCTCTAAAACGTTTCTTTGTTAAAATTCTCAACACTTTTATATGAAGGCAAAAAATCTTATCCGAAGAGGTGAATTACCCCAGCCTGTCAGGGCATATGACATATGCGACTGAATAAGGGAGAAGTATTTTTTTAGATTTTGTTAGCTACACTGGCAACATGACACTCCCAACTAAGAACTGGATCAAATAAGATACCAAAAAACTTTATATAGTCAGGGTTTCCAAAAGTAATGTGTCTGGATGTGAATAACATTATACCAGTTTTGTCCAGGTTTACGGACAGTTCATTTGCACAAAACCAGTCGAAAAGACCTTCTTGAGAATCACTCAAACAAGCCAGCAAATCCCTTTCATTATTCTCGGTTCGAACCATACCGGTGTCATCAGCAAAGAGCAGGAGATCTGCCGCTCCCACCGCCTGAACCAGATCATTAATAAAAATAAGGAACAGTAATGGACCAAGGACAGATCTCTGTGGAACTTCACTGACAACCTTACCATGTTCCGAGAAGGTTCCATTGATGACAGTGTACTGTTTTCGGTTGGATAAAAAAGAGTAAATTAAATTAAAGCTGTTGTCATGAAATTTGTAAGATTTCAGTTTATCAACAAGAATGGAAGGAGAAATCAGCTACGATGAAGCATTTTTCCATACCGCTTACAATGATCTCTATAAGTTTATTTACAGCATAGAAGCGGTGTTATAGTGAATGAAGAATAAGTTTATTGAGGTCTTAGCTAAAACATAACGATGTTCATTACTACCTGCAGACAAATTAACCAGGTTTACTGGCCTTAACTAAGACGCAAGTGAATCCATCCACCAACACGACCTATATGCTCCGCCCTGACTACGAGGTCCATACTCGTTTCAGATTTAGAGGAGGCATCTGCCTCTATTCTAGAAATGATCTCTGTGTTGTCTTTATTTATTTGACCAAGTCTGGCATTAAAGTCACAAAGAGATAACGTCCATTCCAGATCATGAGGTTGTTAGCATGGTAGCCACTAGTATTCAAGATCGGCAATATAGATCATATTACTATGATAAATGCTGTACAATTTCATTCACAAGAAATATCATAAATTAATCAACTATATCATACATATTGAATAATAAACCATTGAAAAGGGTAGAGAGTATGAGGGACCCTGTGGAGTGAGATTCGACTCTATACTAAATTTTGAGCTGCACGTGGAGCATATAGTCAGAAAGGCATACTCTATTATGGAGTTTATTTTCCGAGTTGGTAAACACTTTAAAACAGTGGATAGCTCCAAAAAACTTCACTTTGCCTATGTAACATCTCATTTGGAGTATTGCAGTGTTGTATGGTCTCCGCCGTACATTACATACATTCAGCGATTGGAATCGATACTAAGAAGATTTACTCGTTATCTGTTTCTCAGAGTGAATGGTCACCTGCCTGATCATGGCACTTATCCAGGAAGGCTACAGATGTTTGACTTGCAGCAGCTTGAACTCTGGAGGACAGTTTCAAACTTACTGACGTTATTCAAAATAATAAGACACATATATGATTTTGAGCTGCTGGCAATGATAAGCTTAAGGGCTGGGAGTGCGTCCACAAGATCAACCGATCTCTTTCACATTAAGCGCAGTAATACGAATCTGGGTTTACATGGTCCGCTTGCTCGAATGTGTGATGAATACAACCGGGTCTCTAATAGCCTACATATATTTCACGATTCATTCACAGTCTTCAAAACTAATGTAATTCATATTATGTTTCATCTCCCTGTCTGATGACGAGATGTTATAGATATAGGTATTCTATGTAATATTGCTCACTGTCTGTATGCATATATTGACTACTGATGTTTATCCTTAGATGATATATGTCGAAATACACTTACTGTAAAACGTCATACTGTCGGTTATTGCTACTTTTATTTATATATGTACATTTTATATTGTAACAATCTGTAATTGGACATGTTGTATCTGTTGATTGTTCTACTGTTCTAATAAGTAAGAAAATAAATAAATAAATAAATAAATATTGCCGCCGTTAATAGAGCCTAATTTTATAATGTACTGTTATAAAAAAAGACTTTACTTCTTTTTTATTTATAAACTTTAATAAATTATATTTGTATGAAATTTTCTTTTAATATTCCGACTAGCTTTCTTTATTTTGTTTTGATTTGAATTTATATTTTTGTTTTGATTTTAATTTGGTTTAATTGATTTGAATGAATATGACCTTTTTTGTATTATATTATATGGAATTAAACACAATATTTCTGTTTGAATGTTAAATGTTTCTATATTTAAATATTTATGACTCTATGTATCTCAGGTTACAAGTTTACGATTTATTTTTATGTTCTAATATTTCTACGTTTTAACCTCAAAAACTATTCAATATTAATACTTGTTTACAAAGTTACAAACGGCAATCTTTCATTCTGATATACAAATAACAATACAATGTTGATATTATGAACAAACTTACTTTTAGTTTATATGCATTAATATGATTGAAAATGTGGGCAATGTTCAGTTGATTTTATCTTCTTGATGATTTGTATTCACTTTGAAACACAATGCTCTGCTTTGAGAAACTATACACAAGGTAAACTACGTTGTTACTTCTTTTGAAATTCAGAAATTGTTGATAAAGTTGTTAACTTGTTTTATTCTTTTAAAGATATAAAACTTCTTCAATAATATACTGGAACGATATCGAAGACTGGCTATTATACGATGCTACTTATGAACTGTGGTCATTATAACCTTTAAAACTTTGTTCGAAGACTCAGGAACACTACTTGATTCGTAGAAATAATTTTCTGGCTTCGGTAACTTTAACTTGTCGAAGCTATGGAGACTACTTGAGTTCTCCGATGCTATCCAAAACTAAGGTTATGGAATTATACTTGAGCTGCAGAAGATGCTTTGGATCTCTGATGTAAATGCAAACTGAACTAGCTTCTTTCCTGTTTCCTTTTTATAGGGCTTACAAAAAGACGCCAATTGATGTCATTTTTGACCAATGAAAAATTTTCTTTGCTTATCAAGAACGCTTTGGTCATTGTTGAAAACTGACATAACTCTTCATTGTTGACTGTTTGAAGTTTCTAAATCGTCTCGACCAATCAGAATAGAGGATTCTATAAATTTTGAATTATTGAAGATGTTCAGTGATTATGCTTTCTGTTATTTGAATTAATATTGCCTACATTTTTCCACATATTTTGGTATAAGATAACCTATGATTAGGTTAATATTAACTTGATTATTCCAATATTTATATCAAATTTGACATTTGCAATTTCTTAAATCTAATACATAATATGAATTATCAATAACATTTCTATAACATTATAGAACTCATATTTCCTAATTCTATCTTAAATCTATAACATATTTTAATAGTTTGTGCTATCTTATGATAGTCTGGGAATCATTTCAATTATGATTTCTTCTTTCGTATCACTGTACGTTTATCCACTTTCACTGTTTTCTTGTTTACACTTCTTATTCTATTTACATTATGGTTTATTTTGTTCTACATTGTTTAATACCTTATACTATCTACAATTTAACTTTTAATAATGTTTTTAATTCCATATTTTATATATATTATTATTCTTTTATGATTTTTAATGTTCGGTAAGTTCAATTTTTATTATTTGATGTTGTTTGGGAAATGAAATCATAACAGTACATCAAGGAGAGGCGGATAAGATTTACACATATAAGGTGGATGCGCCAGGCAATATGACAACATCCTATGTAAAAATTATCATCTTCATAATACACCTCAACTTTTGGATTATACAAACATAAAAGGTATCTGTCTAGCATTCTCAGTGCACATCTTTTTTATACTCTGACTACACGAGAGGGAAGCCTAGAATGTTCGAGGAACATCGTGTGAGCCATCGCTGGAATGTTGGGAGAGGAGGTTGGCATTCGAATTTTTCTTGAAAGTTGGAAGGTTATGGCCATAGGGGAAGACCTCACTAGGTGAAGAGTCCCACAACTTCGCTGTTCGATAGAAAAATGAAGTCTGATAGGAAGAAGTTAGGCAGGTTTCGAGCTTGACCATGAAGTGTTGACTAGTTTTAGCTCGTCTAGTCCGCATATCTGGAAATCTCTCGTGGAGGAACTACAGACGAGATTTCTGATGATACGTAGATGATAGGAAGCGATGAGATGATATTAGACTTATTGGTCCGTAAAATTGTACAATTTACATAAGATTTAAGTGCAAAACTATGGGACAAGTCATAATTAGAGAGAAATATCATGATAAAACATAATCTAAGACACAACTACAAATACAAAGAATAGCATAATTAATACAACATATATAATACAAATATAGAACAAAATACATACAGACGCTTACATATTGTAAAATTCTTCCATTGCATAGAAATTTTTGCTTATTAGAAACATTTTTAATTCCTTGCGAAATTTTGATAATATGTATGTTTCAAAATATTGATGGCTACTTACAAGTTTATTATAAAGTTTCACCCCTAGGTAGCGCGGGATTTGTTGGCAAACTGTTAATCTAGCCATCGATTGATGGAGAAGCTTTGTTTGTCTGGTGTTATGATCATGTATATCAGAGCATTTTTCCCAGTAATTATTGGCCTTAACATATAGAAGTAGCGAATATGTGTAGAGTGATGGGAGCGTCATTATACCCTAATCTATAAACATATTCCTACAGTGTGATCTACCTGATGCTTTTGCCGTATATCGTAGAGCCCTCTTTTGCGCAATGAAAACCCTCTAACATAATGAGCGGAGCCCCAAAACATTAGTCCATGTAATTGTGGATAGAAAGAGACCATAATAGAGCAGCTTTAGTACATTGATCGAAACGGTATCTCTAATTTTCTGGATCATAAAACAATAGCTGCTGACTTTTGGTAAGAGTTGCTCTATATGCGACGCCCACGTTAGTTTTTGATCAATGTATAGGCCTAGAAATGTAGTAGCACAGACATTTTCAACAGACTTTTCATCCACCCTAGCTAACACGCTGTAGTCAATGACCTTGTTTTTAGGGCAAAATTCAACATTTTGTTGCGGTTTACTTCAAGGTTATTATTGCTACACCATTCTGATACACCGTTTGTTGTTAAGTTACTTTCTTTAAACGATTATCGGGTCCAGATCATCTGCATATAGTATAGGTTTACATACCTCACTGATGTGCAACGGTAAGTCGTTGGTAAAGCAATTAAATATAGTAGGAGAAATACAGGACCCTTGTGGTGTTCCTCTTGTTGTGACTTTGAAATCAGATCGTTTTATTTCGACCTGATGTTCTCTATTGCTGAGATAAGATTTTATCCAGTCGTTACTTGGACCCCCAACTCCGAGTGCATATAATTTATCAATAAATTATGATCAACAGTGTCAATGCTCGACTTAGATCGAAAAAATCCCTAGTATGAATGATTTGTCATTTAGGGCGTTATATATGTTGAAGAGCATGGTCTAAAGCAGTGTTCGTGGAATGGTTTGATCTGAACCCATTTTGAGAGTAGGATAAAAGATAATTTTTTTCTAGAAAATTATCAAGCCGGATGTTAAAACGTTTTTCGAAGATTTTTGGAAATCTACATTGTAATGTTACAGGCCTTTAATTACTAACATCAAGTCTATTACCTTTCCTTTTAAAGATGGAAATTATTTTGGACATTTTTAATGCAGAGCGATATATTCCATCCATCAGTAAAACTTTTATTTATGATTATTGATAACGGAAAGGCCGAAAATTCTCTTACTTCCACTAGTATATTACTGGGAATTCCATCTATTCCGCTTGACTTTTTACAATAAGTTTTTTGGATTATTTTGACTATTTCTTGTTCCGTTGTTGGATAAAGAAAAAAGCTCTTATTATGAATAGATTGGTTTTCCGCATTTGAGTTCTCAAGTTCCGTGCTGCTACAAACTTTTACAAAATGTTCGTTGAATATGGTACTGATAATTAGTGGGTCATTAACCTTTACTCCATTATTATCAGATATTTCAGTGATATCATTATTTCTGTTAATATTCCGGTTTTCGTTAATTATTTTCCAACATTCCTTATTCATGTTATGTGCAATTCTTTTGTCAACAATTGTATTTAAGCTCCCTCCAAAACCATGGTCTACCTCATCCCTCAATTTGTACCACTTTCAGATTCAATTATAATATTTACGGATACAATTTTAGATTTAGCTTCAGTTGATAATTCCTCGCTTTGATAATGCCAGTGTGGTGAAACACTTTATCAGCATTAATTCTAAATTAAATGTTACAAATTTATCTAAATTTGAGTTTAATTCACCAACTTCCGAAAGGTATTAAAGGAATACCAGGTATTTTAAAAAGCAGTTTCCATCAATAAACCTATATTATGTAATTGAAACTTGCAAATAGCGAAAGAAGTTCGGCACTTTTGATGAAGTGATAACGTTGATTACTGATGTGATTCGATACAATAGGCGAGGAATAAAGGACCGCCAGTGAAAGCGAAATGGCCATATGGCCTCTTCAACTGTAGATAATTACGCACATGGTAAAGATTCTTCCCGTTCACCGCAAATGATTTCATTCTCGTTCCGGTATTCGGCTGGCAAATATCAACACGCACCCTCGCTTATCTCCGTCGGGGTGGAGGAAATCTATGCATATAAAATGCTGGTAATGGAATTTAAAGTATCCTGATTGATTTTTCAGTTATTCAATTTTATGTGATGTGAGGAAGAAAAATTACATTTTGCAGATATTTGCATAATAATGAACAACTTATTTTTTAAGAAGAGGCATTAGAAGATTCTCAACCTGAACAATATTTATTTTATAAGAGCGCGGAGCGTTTTTCTCTTGAAATCAACTCAAGACCTTCTTCAGGGTGTATTAAGGGTTTAATACATTGTCATTTTGTATCTGCAGTAGAGGGGGTAGGGCCCATAAAGCTGATATGCCAAAAGGGTTAATGCAGCACTGGGTTTGAAATAAATTCATCTGCGAAATTTCTAGGTCCTTTCATAGACTCTTCACTCAAATGGTCTTATATAGACTACTTTTGTAGAAACTTTTAAATTTAATTCTCAAATGGCCAGTGAAGCAAAACCAAAATTATTTTTGGACATCAGCCATGAATAAGCCCAAGAAAGATATTAACGCCAAGAACAACAACCATAGCAGGTGCGTTGCCATATAATTATGTATGAAAACAAGGGGAGGACCGCCCCACCAGGGCTCTGGAGATTCTGGTGGGGATCGTTCTTCTACAGCTCCATATCAAAACAGTGGCCGCGGATATGGCGTATCGGCTGGCTGGTCTGGGCCAGTGGGTCGGTGGATCTGTGCGTCATGGCAAAATCTGGGATTGGGCACCCGAGAACTGTCCGATCCTCCGACTGACGCAGGATACGATAGCTCCTGTCGTCAGGTTTCCAACACCAGACGTCCTCATAGCACAGATTATAGACTGGGAGAACAAAGGTTTTGGGCCGTGTGGTTCACGGACGAGTCTAGGATTGTCGAGTCTAGCTGAACCGGAATCTACTCGTGTACACCCAGAAGGGGGATTTCAGTTCCCTTTGGTGCCCAAGCAACCGTTTACCAGGCTGAGGTGAGTGCATAACGGACCTGGCTGAATTAGTCAAAAGGAACAAACTCCAGCTAGTGTGGGTGTACCTGCCCACTCTGGCATGGAGGGAAACGAAGTGGTCGATGAACTGGCCAAACTGGGTTCCTTGAGAGCCCCTAGCTCCGGTTCAACGATCGGAATCTCAATGGTCACCGGGACCATGCCCTTAGGAGCTACAGGATAGACAATAGCTCGCTCTCGGTCTGGCGTGGTGCGTCCGGCATGAGGCAAGCAAAGTTCAACATTGGGGAGTTCTCGCCTAAGCTCTCTAAAACACTACTCGCTATGAATAGGATAGGCCTAAAACTGGTGATAGGACTCCTCTCAGGACACTGTCAGCTCAATAAACATCTACACACAGTGGGCATTGTTGAAGACCTTGTTTGTAGTAGATATGGAGAGGCAGATGAAACTGCCTATCACATCCCAACAGAATGTCCAGCACTGACTTTTCTTAGGCTACAACACCTCGGCAGCACACGTATGCTGCTTGAAGCCATAACAGATAACAGTCCATGCAAAATTTTAGCCTTCGGCACTGCCTTCAGCCGGTTAGACTGATTATTGTGTCAAGAGGCACATAATGGACCCAATCAAGCGGTCTAAGGGCTCAGGACTTGTCCGCTCCTGTCGTGTTTGATTGATTGATGTATGAAAACTAGATAGACTCGATAGGAAACTGCCTTTGCCACACTATAGTGCGAGAAAAGTTGATATACATGGGCAATAATTAAGGGGACCTCAGATAATTTGCTGCAGATTCTTTGAGTTCCATTAAATTTGGATTTTTTAAATCAAGCTATCTGAGCATTGGACCATATAAACAATATAGCATAGTTGGCGTTATCCATGTAATCAAAAACACCCCTATGTGCATAGAACTAGTAATAACATCTGTTGGATGACGTCACACCAGCTGTCCTAATCGACCAGGTAACCCTAATGGTTCTGCCTCGGCGCGCACCCACGATCAATCTTCACAGGTGAATATTAGCTATCCAAGATTTAGTAATTACAGATAATGCAAGTGAACTTTGCCCGCATAATGATACAAACATTGAAGGATAGATGAACTGGTACCAATTTGTTATTGACGACGTTGCATTGTAAACATTTGCTATTTGTATATTACAATTCCAAAAGAATTGGAAACGTAATGTCTGGGTATGTTTTACACTAAACCCTCCATATTTATTCAATTAATAAATGCAAGACAGTAATGCAGCAGTATTATTTCTATGATGACTTAATATCTTCCAAACCAATTCTCTTTTTTTATCTACTATTCCATTAAATTTAAGGTAAATAATATTTTGCTATGCCATAAGTCTAGAAAGATTTCGATAGAGTACAGTTCCGTTAGCCAGATTTGCTTCAGAAAATTATAGTTAGCGAAATAAGCATAACATTTTATGAATCTATATGGTCAAAATGTTATTTTTACCGAGTGAGAATATTCCTTCTAGTTTGGCAGAAATTCTATTTTTAAAACGACTCAGAGTAGAGTAGAGAGTAGAGTAGAGTAGAGTAGAGTACTTTATTTGGTGCTAATATAATATAAGCATTATTTGCACAGGTCAGTTTAAAGATAAAAGTCAATATACAAATTAATAAAAAACCAAAATCAGTCACTTAACAAATTATTAAAATTTAGATTAAAAAAATCATCTATTTTATACAATACATTTTTTACTAAGTAAGATCTAATTTCAATTTTAAATTTGTTAAATGGAAGACTACGAATACATATCGGTAATCTGTTAAAAAATTTGAAGGCAAGAAAATTCGGGCCGTTTTGTGACCTGCTGAGTCTGAAAAATGGCAAATGAATATCATCCTTATGTCTGGTATAATGCGGATGAATGTCGCTATTTGAACTGACAAATTCAGCATTTTTGTGAGCATACGATAAGCATTCAAAAATAAAAAGGCCAGGTATTTTTAAAATGTCCAGTTTTAAGAATGTGCTTCTGCAACAAGCTCTATGGTTAATGTTACCTATTATTCTAATTGCTCTTCGCTGTAGACTAAAAATTCTGTGAATTTCACCACAGTTTCCCCAAACAATGATACCGTATCTGAATTGAGACTCACACAGACCAAAATATGCTGTTTTAAGTACATTTGATGAAACAGAACCAGACAATCGACGTAAAAGATATAGGTTTTTACTAACTTTTTTTGCAAGATGGTCGATATGAACATTCCAGGTAAGGCGCGAATCCAAATACACACCTAGAAATTTTGCATTAGCGTCGTCAACATGCCTCATACTAAAAACGATTATCTCCGTTTTTTCCCGATTCATAGCTAGCCCGTTTCCTGAAAACCATTCAAAGGTATTTTCCTGTATGCGCTCAAAAGCCTCATCAACAGACACCAGATCGGCACAATTTTCAGAAACCACAGTGTCATCAGCAGAAAGTATGGATAAGATGTCAACAAGATAATCCGGAAAATCATTAATGAAAATCAAGAAAAGTAGAGGCCCAATTATAGTGCCTTGAGGAACTCCAATATCAATTATTTTCATTTCGGACCAGGTTTCATTTACATACACATACTGCTGGCGGTCTGTGAGATATGATCGTATAAGAGCCCTACTTGATTCATCAAAATGGTACCTCTCAAGCTTTTCCATGAGAAGTGAATGAGACACACAATCAAAAGCCTTTGATAAATCTAAGAAAACTGCAAGAAAATAATCCCCTTTTTCAAAACATTTTACAGCATTGCCTACGAACTCAATTATTGCATCAATCGTGCTAAGTTTCTTCCTAAAACCATATTGATGATTAGTAAATAATTTATTTGTGTCAAAATAACCAATAATTTGTGCACACATCAATTTCTCAATAATTTTTGAAAAAACGGGAACAAGGGATATAGGTCTATAATGTTCAACTCTAGAAATATCACTCTTTTTAAAGAGTGGAATTGTCTTGGAAATTTTCAGACAGTTTGGATAAATTCCTTCCTTGAGGCCTCTATTAATGAGAGTTGTAAGTGGATAAACAATACTATTAATGTTTCTTTTTATCAGTGAAATATTCAATCCATAAAAGTCTCTGGAAGAACTATTTTTTAAGGAACATATTACATCTCTAACTCGTATAAATGTGACTTCAGTGAATGCAAACTTCAAATGCTGTGGGATGTTTTTACAGAATAGTCCGGCACCGTTTGGAACATTCATTGGAGTAGAATCAACAATTTTACGTGGAATAGTTGCAAAGTATTCATTGAATTTGTTTGCATCAATATTACATTTTGAAACTGAACTATTTGATCTTTTGTTGATCTTGATTAAATCCCACATAGTTTTGTTGGGATTTGATGACTGCTTTATTTTGTAGTCATTTGCTCTGATTTTTACTTTGTTGATTTCTAATTTATAGTTTAATCGAAGCTTATTTCTTGTGATTTTGAAGTTTTCTGTTTTAAACTTCTTGTATAAATTATTGAAGATATCAAGTTTATTCCTCAAATACCGGAGATGATTAGTAAACCAGTGCATATCAGAGTTGACTGTTCCTACTTTGATTTTCTTTTCAGGAAAACTAATCAGAAAAGACTCAACAAAATTTCGGTGAAAATCATCAAAAGCAGTATTGGCATCAATGTTAACATCCCTTACATAGTCACAATTTAAACTTAAACCTTCAATAATTGAATGAAACTTGTCGTAACCTTTTTCTGTTAATGGTCTGTATTTATTATATTTATTTGATTCACACCCGCCTGGAATGTTCAAACTCAATTGTTGAGCTTTGTGGTCTGAGAAATGACATTCCCACACTTCGGTATTCTCATTTTCAGGTACAAAATTTATAAAAATGTTGTCTAAACAATTTGAACCTCTGGTTGGTTCGAAGATTTTTTGATGGAAACCAAAAGAATTGAGCAGGTCACACAACTCGCCAGGATTTTTATCCGAAACATTGAACATAACATTGAAACCTCCACATATTATGATTTTGGAATACAAAAATAAACAGTTTAAAATATTGTTGAGTACTTTTAAAAAACATTTAAAATCACTAGACGGTGAACGATATAGTGAAATTATAATTAAATCAAATTTGCATAATTTAACAGCGGCAACTTCACAATGTAACTCCACTGAATGGGAGTTAATATTGTTACAATCGATTACAATAAAATGTTTCACAAAGTTGCTGACTATAGCAAGGGTTCCCAGTAATAGTTCCTTACATAATTTTGGGTAAATGAATAATGAAAACCCACAAAGGCTCAGCCTGTGTGTGGGTGTAAAAAAGAAAAAATAGAAAGAAATAGTGTATTTCAAGAGGCTGAGTACAGGGTGTCCCATTTTAGGTACTTTTGCGGGTTATCTCCTTTATTTTTAAAGATAGAGAGTTGCGGTTTTCGCGACACTGTGCTACTTTTTCGTAAAACTAAAGATGCCGTCAACAGAATTTTCATAGCCCTTTTAGTTTTTAAGATACAGGGCATTTCTGAAAATGTTGCATTTTGTGACCCCCCTCGTATCTCCGTTATCCTTCAACTTATCGAGAAGGTAAAATAACATTCTAATAGTTTTTTTCCCGTAGAATGCAGTGGTCTAGATAACTTTTGTTACATATTTACTGTTTTTGAGTTATAAAGCAAACTTATGTTTTTTTAAATGGAACATTCTGTATATTTATAGACTATAAAATTTGTCTTTTTTTTACCTTTTCAAAAATATATGATAGTATAAAATTTTTTTCAGAAACACGCAAATATTTGACAATTTTCAGAAATTAAATACATATTTTAATAGTAGGCCATTGATATTGTTTATGACAAGAAACAGAAATAAACGTCAAATCTCTATCGCATTTAAGCTGTTTATTTTCGTTCTTTTGGTATCATTATTCAATAGATATTTATCAATTTTTCCGAATAATGGCAGTTTACGAAAATTATGAGAAATATGATATGATGGTATGTTTTATACAGAATAATGAAAATTCTGAAGAAGCTTCGGAATTATACTTCCAAAGGTGAGTAAGCTATTATGGCTATGAAAATCTCTATTATCATTTAAATTTTTGCTTGTTAGATATCCAGAAAGAAGGCAACCGTTTTTTGGGATATTTGCCCGTTTAAAAGCAAATTTAGTTGAGCACGGATCATTTGTTCACCCGCGCCCTAAAACATACAACAAAGAGAACAGGGAAAGAAAATAGATAGATACTTTAGGATATATAAAAGCAACACCTTCGTCCTCATGTAGAAAAATTGAGAAGGAAATTGGTGTGCCAAAAACTAACGCTCAGAGGATCTTGAAGAAATATGAGTATCATCCATACAAATTTAATATACTACAACATTTGCATCCTGGCGATGCCGAGCGCCGGGCACTGTTTTGCCAGTGGTATTTGCAACAAATCGATGCTAACGATTCATTTGGCAGACTTGTTATCTGGTCAGACGAATGCTTTATTTCAAGTGCTGGCATTTTCAATCGTCACAATACCAGGAACTGGCGTAGTGAAAATCTGCATTTAATGTTTGAAAGGGCACAACAAGGACGCTTTGGAGTTGGGGTTTCATGTTTTATTTTGGGTAGAAATATAGTTTATAGGATTTTTGAAGGAGGTCTTACAGCACGTAAATACCTAGAAATTCTTGAGGAAGTTATTCCAGAACTGCTCGAAAACATTCCATTAGCCCAGTATAATGATGTTTACCTACAGCAAGATGGTGCCCCAAGTCATAACTCTAGGCTCTTAAGGGCCTTTCTAAATAATAACTTCCCTCAAAGATGGATAGGTACCAACGGACCTGTTAGATGGCCTCCACGATCACCAGATCTCTCAATTTTAGATTTTTTTTTATGGGGCTATATACAAAATGAAGTATATAAAACTCGATATGACGGCATTGCAGAACTTCGAGAGGCAATTCATTTAGCTTTTCGAAATCTGCGAATGAGAACAATGGTTCTTTTGAACGCTATTCAAAGAATCTAGAAGATGTGCCAATTTTGCATTAGAGAAAATGGTGGTCAATTTGAACATCACATTTAATTTTTTTTAATAATGTTATTTTTTTGTGTTTTTGTTATATTGTCACTTTACGCCACAAAACTGTTGTTACAAACTTACTGTTAGAAAAAAGATCTATGGGAATTTTTTTTAATAGATACCTATATACAAGGTATCCAATTATTTGTTAGTAATATGTAAGTTGCACTTGTTTATTATTGTTATCCATAGCCTACTATTAAAATATGTATTTAATTTCTGAAAATTGTCAATTATTTGCGTGTTTCTGAAAAAAAGTTTATACTATCATATGTTTTTGAAAAGGAAAAAAAAAGACAAATTTTATAGTCTATAAATATACTGGGTAAAAAAACATAAGTTTACTCTATAACTCAAAAACAGTGAATATGTAACAAAAGTTATCTACACCACTGCATTCTACGGAAAAAAATCTATTAGAATGTTATTTTACCTTTTCGATAAGTTGAAGGATAACGGAGATACGAGGGGGGTCACAAAATGCAACATTTTCAGAAATGCCCTGTATCTTAAAAACTAAAAGGGCTATGAAAATTCTGTTGACTGCATCTTGAGTTTTACGAAAAAGTAGCACAGTGTCGCGAAAACCGCAACTCTCTATCTTTAAAAATAAAGGAGATACCCCGCAAAAGTACCCAAAATGGGACACCCTATACTCTACATAATAATAATATAATGAATATACTTTCTATCCATGTGATAGGTGCAATATGCACACACATGTATACATACACATTCAATAACTAATAATACATAAGACACATAATTTAATATATAATCAATCATTTTTCATATCAATCAGCTGATGAATTTTGCTCTAGGAGATTGTAGTAAACATTTTTTAATTCTAGATTTGTAATGGTGAGTAAGAGAGTCAACTTGTTCTGGTTGGATCTCAGAAGATTGTGGATACCAATTTCGTGTGAATTAATCATGTCAAAAGTGATTTTATAATTTATTTATCTAAGGGAAGGCCGAAATTCAGGATTTCGGAACGCTGCGATATGTTGCCTTAGCGTCTGAGGTGAAAACTAATGGTAGATTCCAACTTGAGAGTGTATTATGACGTCCTTATATCGAAATCGATAAGATTGACCAAATTCACTTTTTTCCATACTACCCCTTAAAAATTTTGGGAAAATGCCGAAATTTAAAAACGTTCTTGTAACTGATAAAACTTGTTCTGGTGGGATCTGAGAAGATTGTGGATACGAATTTCGGACGCACTGATCATGTTAAAACTGATTTATAATGTATTTATCTGAGAAATGACCGAAATTCAGGATTTCGGAGTGCTGCGATATGTTTCCTTAGCGTCTGAAGTGAAAACTAATGGTAGATTCGAACTTGCTGTGTATTATGACGGCGTTATATAGCGATCGCTAAGATTGACCAAATTCACTTTTTCCCATACTTACCCCTAAAAAAATTTGGGAAAATGCCGAAATTTCAAAAGGTTCTTCTAACTGATTCCTAATTTTATTTACTCTGATGATGGCTATTTGGTAGCCGATAGGTTCTCAGTACATTAACAGTATTTTTAGTGGTTAGGGGTGAATTTTCTTATTTATTTTTATGTGTGAACTCTATTATAGTTTATAAGGATGTACTAGATATTACCTTGAAAAATGCAATTCCTCAAGCGTTTAATATGTTTTCTTTCAAACATTAAATCGTTTTTTTCCTCTTAAATTTTACTTGATGAAGAAGGCAGAAGGTATGAACATAAAGGAAATCAACGCGAACATTTCCTACGTCTAATTTACATAAAATTCGTTTCCACTTCGAACCATCTAACAATAGAGCTTTTTGTGGTTCTACAATTGAACGGATAAAGAGTATAAGCAATTTACAAAGTAAACCATCCCAGAGAAACAAAACAATTGAGACAATTGGTAGCGATATTGCACAGTGTGAGGTTATTGAATGTAGCAAGTTCAAGATCATTACCAAAGTGCGGGTATCCGTGTTGTTTAGGGCGATGTTTACAAAAAAATCACCTGCCGTCACCCTTTTAGGTTACCGCAATAATGGCGACAATCGCAGTCGGCTACGAAGGATCTATAACAAGCATGTGTTGAACTTCAAGTATTATCAAAAACATATTCCTTGACGATGCGGGTAATGAGAGAAATAATCATACATAACGATTAGACGCTATTATATTGAACACTCTGCGACAAGCGATAAAGGCTTTGTTGGAAACTTTTCTAGTGACGTAATGCTAGTGAGGGACGCAGTTGCATATATATCTGCCTGCTTATTATATGATGGTATTTTAATGACGTGAGAAAGGACGAATTCAAGGGAAGGAAGACATCTGAAGGTCAAAAAATAACTATTCCATGAATTATTCACGTTATGATACATCTAATTAAATGATACAAACGTCAGGGACGTGCTGCACTTCTCTTCAGAATGTCACCAGAAAAAAGTTGACCACAAATAAAGTTGCGCAAATTGTTTATATTGTTTATAAACAATTCAATTAGCTCATTTTTGAGATTGCATAAAAATTTCCAAAAAATGCAAAATCTTACCGTTTTTGCATGGATAAAGACTGTTTTTTGTTATAAACTATTCATTTATTAGCAAAATAGATGAATTCGACGAAAACTCCGACTTTAGGGTAGTTTTCGGATAATTTTGGTATTCTGAGTTCGATTTTATCGTCAATATCGTCGAATGTATAACCACAAATTTGCTAATCTTTTGTAAACAAACTATATTTATTATTAAATATACGAATTTGACCCGTTTATAAATATTCCATGGCGATAGTGAAACAAATGAAGTTGTATTATGAGATAAGTCAAACACATAACGTTAGATCAAAAACATTATATTTGGACGAATAAAAATACAATAAAGTTGTCAAATATTACTGCTATTTTATTGGAATTAAAAATTTTTAATTTTCATTAAACAGTTCAATAATCGTTGTATTATTATTTAAGTTAGATCTGGTAAGGTAGGTAGTGTTAAAAAATGAGAAACGTAAAATATGGCACGGCGCTGGAAATCTATCTACATTTCAAACTGCTAAAGCTCTTTTTTGTTTAATTTCAGGTAGAGGAAGTCATTTACTGTTGTTAATAAATAGCCTTGTGTGTTATCTCCACTGTTCTATCGAGCAGCTGCTAATGATGAATGTTGTCCACGTGTCAGCTCACGTAAAGAAGCTCAATTGAGTGTGCATCGGTAAATTTTTGATTATATTAAAACCTCAAATCTGTTCATTTATCGTTTTTTCGAATAATTGATTGCGTGAAAAAAAATGTATAGAATCTGATTCATCAGTGTATATTTGTGAAATATCCAAGCTGAGTTTATCGTTAGGATAAGTCAAGATATTAAAAAAAAATTTAAAATGCAATTCTTTTATACTCTTGTTCATAATTATTATCGAATTAATTATTTTAATATTTTTTGTGTGAAAAAAGGAAAATGTATGGCATCTAATAAAGAAATACATGCTGTTTGAAAATATTTTGCTTTTTTCACATAAATAATATTAAAATAATTAAATTCGATAATTATAAACATGAGCATGAAAAGAATTGCAGTTTTTCGATATGTTTATTGAATCAAATTTTTTTCTTTTTATCTTGATTTATCCTATCAATAAACTTACCTTGGCTATTTCTTTAAAAAATACTAATGAATAGGTATAATTAAATGTAAGCGCGTTATCCGTACATTACAAGATCTACAAATTATCTTTAAAAAAAAGGATTTACGGGCCCAATACCCATTTGACTGCACTAGAATTGTATCAAAATATTTAACAATAATATACATTTCGGCATTTAGAAAAAAACAAAAGACCAGAAAAGCGATGGTTTAAAATATCCGGATTTGGTTGTTTGATTCAACTCTCAAGGCTATATATAACCTTTTGAAAATAAGCCACGTATTTGGTTCAAAGTGTTGGCAACAAATTATGGTATCTTCATTTGCTTGGCAAATATACATATACAATCCATTTAGTCGCCTATCTACGATATAGTTTGATGACGAGCTAACTTGTTATAATTGAAGAACATGGCGCGTATAATATATTACATCCTATTTACAGGAATTTGTTTATGTTATCCGATATTAGGTGCTTTAGGCATTCGATGCATTAAAATATCGCATATCACATCAACATTTGCATTAAGCTTATAATAAACAAGTATGAGTAATCAAATCATATAAAATAACTTGAATTAAACACCACTGTTTCTACTTAACACGAACGTGAGATTGTAGCGGCAAGGTATTTATTTATAAATCAAGGAAACTCCCTCAAATAAAATTCTGATTCATCCATTTAACGTGAGGAAAAGTGTAATGCTATTGTCTCAATGACAAAACGCTCTTTATACCCGAGGCCTAACAACTGAATTCAAATGTATGTAAAAGTATGACGTCATCAACCAGTGGAATTTCGCAAGTTTCCTATCCTTCTTAGGGTAGAGAAGCTACTTTCAGCTCATGCACTCGTTGCTGATATTATAAGGGACCTGCCCTGGAGTACTATTAACATGTTAGTCCACTTGATAAGTAAATTTTTTTCTCATGGACCCATTTTGATCTGTGAAGGCTCATTCGAATAGTCTTGACACCTAGATCAAAGCTTACTACTTTTGGTCCTTGAAAAAATGTTTATTTTGTTAATAAACAATAAACAGTGACAAAAAAGTTTTAAACGCTATTTTCCATTGATTTTTAGCAGGTAAAGTGTATTTTTCATTCATTTGACCTATAAACAGTGTTCATTCAATGTTTATAACAATGTGTGAATTGACTATTTGTTGATAAACAATTTCTTAGTTATCTAATTAACAAAAATATCCGACATTAGAGTCATTTTCGGAAAATTAGGACCTGATAAACATGAATTTGAAGTCCATTATTTAATTAGTTGCTAATATGATTAGTTATAATCAGTTTATTCAATGCAAAAATTTTGTCGTTTAATATTTTGCGTAACAGCAAATAAATGATCCGGAAGAGGAAATATTTCTGAGAGATTCAAAATTATAGTTTAGTTTACTTTTTGGCATGTCCAAACCACCATTATAGTTCCATTGTGTAGTCGCAACAATTGACATTCTTTTGTGAACTTTAAAATCTAGAGCACTTGTTCGTTTTGAAGATTTTGAAAAATCACGACTGCAGCAACGTAGTGTTACACGCGCGAACATGGTACTGGTTGTGACAGGTTATAAATATAACAGTTTAACAAACGTTTACCTATTTCTTGTGAAAAATTATTTGAAGCTCCTGTTCCTATGGTGTCCTCGTATAATTGGAACATGTTTTTATCTGTTAATAAGCTTATATAGGAGCATTATGAGTAAATAAAGTTCGTTTTGAAATAGCTTCCTAGTAAAAGTGTTTAGTTTTCCCAAAGATAATGAACTCTAAGGAACTTTGAATAATCTATGATCAACACTATTAAATGGATTTATTTTTATAATTAATTTGTGTATTTGGTGATCTTGTTCATAGATTATTAAACGTCTATTTCGGCCAGCAAAATCATAACAACGAAGTTGAGAAGTTTCAAGAAATACCGTTGGACAATGGTTACGAGAAATCTTCGATCAAAATTTTCATTTCTAAACAAAAAAGGAATTGGAACGCAACCAATTATTTAAGCAAATTAGAGCCAACTACCATCAAATAGTTCAATAAAATTCAAAAGGCAACCTCTTTGATAAAGTTTCCGACTTCGGCAAATCCAGGATATACGAAATCGATTGTGAATCGTGTTTAAAATGCTATGTGGATCATTTTAACCCGGTATAAAGAAAATTTTGGCCATACGAAGAAAAAAAATGGTGAAAAATCAGCATTAGCCGAACATATTTTTATTAAATACAGGTTACCGTATTTCTCAAGAAAGTTTATCACTTTTAAAGCACAGTACCGACAAATATCTAGGTGAATTAGATAGACGAGGAAATGAAGCAGAAAAGGTCGAAAAAAAAATCGGATGAACCGATTCTGATAAATTTTTTTTAATCGATTCAGGAAATCATTCAGAAAAAATGTTGCCATTTTTTTTCTTCTAATGTGCATTTTAGCATTTCTACAGAGGAAAATGCATCTCTTTGAATGCACTTTCAGGAGATAATATTAAAAATGTTGAAAACATGTCCAAATATAGCCAAAATTCCTCATTCGGGGTTTTTGGGGTCGCTAATCACGATTCCGGTGACAGATTTCATCTACAACGCACTTGGGGCTCAGCACATCCGGATAATATCGTCGTCTCCAGGGAATTCGGAAAAATCTCTTTTGCAATGGAGTGATACTTAGTGGGAAGGTTCTCTTGTGGTTGCCGGCTGTGACCAAGACTTTCGATAGTCACCTGGTACTCAGGATACCCTGATTATCCTGGTCATCTCCATGGATCGATTTTTGATATACTCTGAAACGCAACCAGATTCGTCTCTCGGGGGTTTTGGGGTCGCTGATCACGATTCTGGTGCCGGATTTGAACTATGGTGCACCTGGAGCTCAGTACATCCTGGTACTATCGTAGTCTCCAGGGAATTCGTGAAATTATCTTTTGGAATGGGATGTAACTTGTGAGGGAGGTTTTTTTGAGGTTGCCGGTTGTGACCATGGCCTTCAATAGTCACCTGGTGGTCAGGATACTCTGATGACCTAAGTCATCTCCATGGATTGTTTTTTAATATGCTCTGAAATAAAACCAAATTCGTATGTCCGGGGTTTTTAGGATCGCTGAACTCGATTCTGGAGTCGGAATCAGAAATAATAAAAATAATAATGATAATAAAAACTACGTGATTTCAACTTATACAATATTTTTAATAAATAATTCAAAAAGTTGAAGTTGAAGCTCGTGTTTTACGATACTGTTTTTGTTGTTTTTTCCTGTAAACTTATCTGTTGTAGATTGATTCTTAAAAAATCAAACCCAGTTATTAAAATTTACAACATTTAAAATCAAAAATTTTTCACTATTATTTTTTTCCCACTTGAAGGATCCAATCAAGTTGATTACTGTGCAAAAGGTATTTTCTGAATTCTTTGTTACCGACAACACATTGATTCCGACTCCAGAATCGTGATCAGCTACCCCAAAAACCCCCGAAAGACGAATTTAGTTGCATTTCAGAGCATATTAAAAATCAATCCATAAAGATGACCTAAATAATCAGGTTATCCTGAGCTCCACGTGACTATTGAAAGTCTTGGTCACTACCGCCAATCACAAGAGAACGTTACCACTAAGTATCACTCCATTGCAAAAGAGATTTTTCCGAATTCCCTGGAGACGACGATATTATCCAGATGTACTGAGCCCCAAGTGCGTTGTAGATAAAATCTGGCACCCCCGGGTGAGAAATTTTGGCTATATTTGGACATGTTTTCAACATTTTTAATATTATCTCCTGAAAGTGGATTCAAAGAGATGCATTTTCCTCTGTAGAAATGCTAAAATGCACATGAGAAGAAAAAAAAATTTTAACTTTTTTTCTAAATGATTTCCTGAATCGATTTAAATTTTTTTTATCAGAATCGGTTCATCCGATTTTTTTTTTTACTTTAGCCTTTTTTGTGCTTTATTTCCTCGCCTAAGAAGGGGAAATGTATAACCGAAAAAGCAATTCATTAAAATCTGTTTTATTTCCAGCTGAGAATAACGCCTTGTTTACATTATCAACCCCAAATATAATTTGAACAGGTACATTCTGCTTTCTATTTTAGTTTACTCTGATGATGATGATGGCTTCTTGGCAGCTGAAAGGTCTCCAGTACTGTAACAGTTTTTTAATGGATAAGGGTGATTGTTTCTTATTTATGTTGTCACAGTGTAAACCCTTTTATAGTTTATTGATCCTTTGACTGTTTAAAAACAGACAAGAATAACTGTCAAAAATGATACATGACTTTTCGAATTCCGTTCTTGTTCTAAGAGATATAACTGATGTTTCATAATATACATATTTACTATCGAATTGTAAATTTTAATGTGCAATAATATCATATCGTTTAGGTCCAATGTATATAAACTTTAAATAAGTATCGATCATATGAATTATTCATTGGTTTGAATAAGAATGATGACTTTATTGTATAGTATGTTTAAATTACATGTTTCACAGTAATAATGCAGTTTACACATAGACTGAATAAAGTTACAAAATAGGAAGTTGGGTAGTTAACAATATATGCAACGAATAATAAATAAGCAATTGAAACAATGTATCATTCTCCATACCATAATACTTTCCATATCAATCAAATCTACATTTATTTTAACGAATTTCTATTTTAGAATAAACTGTTTGTTTATAGTGCAGTCAAATGGGTATTGGACCCGTAAATCCTTGGAAAGTGGATCGATTTTGATGGGACAAAGTTTATTCTCTACAGAATGTTATCAGAAAAAAAGTTTACCACAAATAAAGTTGCGCAAATTGTTTATATCGTTTATAAACAATGAATAAACAATTTAATTAGGTCATTTTTGAGATTACATAAAAATTTCTAAAAATTGCAAAATTTGATTTTTGATCCGATTAAGACTATTTTCTGCTATAAACAATTTATTTATTAACAAAATAGATGAATTCGATCAAAACTCCGACTCTTGGGTCGTTTTCGGATAGTTTTGGTATTCTGAGTTCGATTTTATCGTCAATATCGTCGTATGTATATCCTTAAATTTTGCTAATTTGTTATAAACAAACTATATTTATTATTAAATATACCAATTTGACCAAAATGTCGAGTTTATAGTCGTTGTCGGATAATTTTTGGCTTCCTAAGTACGATTTTATTGCTATTATGGTCTGTAAATGCATGTATAAATTTTTGAATCGTCATAAACAATTGTGTTTATTAATAAATATACGAATTTTACCAAAATATCGAGTTTATAGTTGTTTTCGGATAATTTTGGCCTCCTGAGTATGATTTCATCGCTATTATGGTCCTTAAATGCATATATGAATTTTTGAATTGTTATAAACAAATAATTTATTAACAAATAAAGAAAAAGAAATGTGACATTTTAATTCATTTTTATATAATACGCATACTCAGAACTTGATTTTTTTGACAAAATTGATAAAATGTATGAAGTCTTACCATAATAAAAAAATGGCATGCCACTAATTTTAAACAATTGTTTTCCCTTCCATAACAACTCTCCCATACCTCCTTAAAAAAATTAATATGTTTAATTTTATATATATTTACTGATACTTTGTCATACTAAAACATCTAACTTTTTATTATTTTTTTTAATTCGCTTGTGAATATTTCCACGAGAATTCATTAAAGACCACAATAGCAATAAAATCGTACTCAGGAAGCCAAAATTATCCGACTATAAACTCGACATTTTGGTCAAATTCGTATATTTAATCATAAATATAATTTGTTTATAACCAATTAGCAAATTTGTGGGTACGCATTCGACGATATTGATGGTAAAATCGAGCTCAAAATATCAAAATCATCCGAAATGTATTACATGTATGACGAAAAATGCAAATTAGTTTACAAAATTACACAATTATTAGTTTACAAAATAATAATAATATTTCTAAAATTATATACACCTAGGCCCAAGGGCCTGTATGTGTAGAGGACAATTTATTATTGTATCATTTTGCTATTTGTATCTATCAATATAATAATATTAAGCAAATCAAATTTCGTGTAATTGGAAGAGGCGTAACAAAAAAAAATAGATACACATTAGTAATTTTACAACTAAAGAGAATTGAGTTGCAAACACAAATTATGATGTTTTACATTCAGATTACATTGTTTGGAATTATACATGTATTTACAGTAATTATATGATATTTAAGTATTTTGTTTGGTTTTACTTATATACTGTTTACATTTTTTTTGGAAAGCTTTAAGATTAAATTTTTTTTATGTTTGGTGGTAGAGTTGATTATTTAAGGAGTTATTGACGTAATGAACCTCTGGTTAGCATCTTTCTGATAAAAGGGACTTATTAGTATATATTATCAACTTTTGACAGAGTTTCATGCTTATTTGTTGAATTGATTTTCAAATATGGATGTTTGTAGAAGAATATGCAGCAGTATACAGTGAGCGTATACTCAGAAATTCTTCATTGTATAGTAAGCTTGTAGAATACAATTTTTTTTTCGAAGTATTATTTTATAACGTAATTTTGAAAAACGGTCTGGTGTTGTAAGGCATTATTATAAAGACCACCACACACAGCAATACCGTATCTTAGAAAAGATTCAATTAACGATTGGTAGAGAATGATTAATAATTTTTTATTTATAAACTTTCGTAGCTCATAAAATTTATATATAAATCTTCGTAGTTTTGCTGTTAAGATATTAATGTGGTCTGTCCATTTAACGTGTTTGTCGATAATTATGCCCAGATATTTGGTTTTATCAGAACTGTTTATTTCAAAATTTGAGTCTTCAAATTTTAATTTATAGAAATCAGGTCTGTTTGCTTCTGTCAGAGAAAAGGCTATATATGACGTTTTGCCTACATTTAAAGACAGTTTGTTGAAGTCTGGCCAGGTTTTAACTATGGATATGCCATGTTGAGCCTTTTCTTTTACTTTTTCATTTACGAAGTTCCATATTTTTTTTGGGTTTTAACATGTCCTCTACTTTTTTATTACCGGGATATCAAAAATTATCTTGGTCAAGGGTGGTTGTGGAATATAGAACGTGTGTCTTACTTTACGTTTGAAATGATTATGTCATAATTTGAAGTTTCTAAAAGTGCGAAATTTCGCAATTTTATATGAATATTGTAACACTCAGAAGTCTTTAGCGCTTTGGACTCCAGGATTTTCACGTGGCCTATCGAAATTAGAAGGTTCGAATTATCTAAAAACATAATTGTATGAACGCCAGACGTCCTATGTAATTAGCTACGAATGAAATCATTTTGACATATGCCTCGAGGAGCTCGCTGCGCGTAAGTTAGAGTTTATACATTTTACCTCGGTCTTGTTAATTTGGGGCCGTTTCTTGCCCCGTGCGACCGGCGCCAGTTGTAATAAAGTGTTTTTGACTGTGGGCCACTAGCTTTTACCCGCTTCGTGTATATTTTAGTCGCGAGAAAATTCCCTTCGGTACGCCGCACGTTAGACGCGCGTAGCTGAGATCTGAGAATAGCTCAAACTGTTTTAATTAAATTTTCCTATTTAATTGACATTTATCGAAAAAAGAAGGGCCGTCGAGCACGGTCCGATACTAAATCTAACTACATGGAGCGAAAACGGCACGCGAAAAGTCGTCGTAAAGCCGTATTAGGTACAACCAGTTGCACTTTTCTAACTCGCGTGCTACGTCATTCGATTTACGGAAAATTAACTATTTCAAAACAGTTTTTGACCTGGATTGTGGCTATCTCGACCTCTGAAAAGATCCAAAGTTCACATAATTATTTCATAATTTGTAGTTCATTATTGTTTTACAACTGAAATAAATAGGTATGAAATTTGTAGGTTATTGATGATGTCAGTGTGACAGTGACATAATTATTTCAAACGTAAAGTAAGACACACGTTTTAGAGTCCACAACCACCCTTGACCAAGATAATTTTTGATATCCCGGTATAATAATCCTTAGTCAGTTGTCAAAAGTAAACAAAAGTGTTATTGGTTGAATACTGATATTTGACAGGTGAAAGAAATAATCGTCATAAGTATAACATGACCTTGATTGATTAGCTAATATTTTGATCGCTGATAAATTTCTCTTGTATTTATCAATTTGACTGGACATAATTTTGGCATTTATAATCAATCAAAATAGTCAACTATTTATCAAGGTCTTGTTATATTATCCTGGATTATTCCGTGCTTATTAGCATCAGTCTATCCACAGTTGTAAACTCTTTTAGTGTATTAGTAGAAAGCTTAATACATTTCCTGGAGTGAACGTAACATTGAACGAGTAGTGGCCTAACGGCGTTTTCTGAAAATCCTGAGGTAAATGCAGCTTGCGATATGCATATTTGATATGATTTTAATGTGTCTAGAGTCGTAAGCCTCTTATGTGGCATATTGCTGCTGCACTCGGCCATGAATAAATTATATCAAATATCTATCAGAACACGACGTTAAAGCCGATCAGATTGGTCCTTTGATGTGTTTACCGTTTCGAAGCTACAACATCTATATAGTTTCCCTTTTTCACCTGTTTTCTCCCATATGCAAGATAAAATATCATTGTATGTTTTATTTATTAATTTCAAAATGGTGGTAAAGTAACGCACCAGCGGTAAAAAGCACTTAGTGTTAACCTTCTCGAAAAACGCACAGGCCCGTCTATTATTTAAAAAATTATACAATAGCAAGTACTTAATTATGTATATTTCCATAAAATATTACAGGTCTAGAACACAAGACTCCTGTACATTATTGGATTCAGATTGAATGCAATTGTTAGATTGATATTAAAGGTATTATAATATTGAACATTATAATTGTATTAAATTAAAAAAAATAACGTTAATTTGTACATCAGCA
Source organism: Endomychus coccineus (assembly GCA_958510875.1). Lineage (NCBI taxonomy): Eukaryota > Metazoa > Arthropoda > Insecta > Coleoptera > Endomychidae > Endomychus > Endomychus coccineus. Next base: position 25,901,119 of record OY294068.1, on the reverse strand, counting down.
TCTAAAGTTTCATTATAATAATTGAAACGTATGTTACGATTTACGGAATAATAGGCTTTGGCCACAGTCTATCCACCGAGAGTCGGCTGTGCTTTGGCCATCAGCAGATCTTCAAGTTTAAATTGAAAGAGGGGACTCTTCAATGGCGGCTCGTGTGTTATAAAAGAGGGTGGGCACAAGAAAAATATTACCTATTTTTTGTACATAACATCCATTCTCCTATTTTTCATGCTGGAAAAAACATCTATGACTTTGTTGTCAAAATCCGGGATAGACTGGACGAACTTCTTTACTATTGATAAGACCGCCAATGCGTTCAGTCGATCTTCTAATATTGTGCTTCTCAGAAAAGTTTTAATGCGTTTGAGGGTGGAAACACATCGTTCGTATTCTGCTGTCGACATAGGCGTTGTACAAATAATATCCAACAGTTTGTATTTTTCCGTCAGAATCTTTTTTAGGTTGTTGTCTGTTATAAACACTGAAAGGGGCAAAATACCACCTACGTCACACATGTCATCGCCTTCATAAATTGCTAAGAGTTCACTTTTAATTTTACACTGTCCAACATAGGATAAGATTTCACAGTGTCATCAAAATATTTTTGTGGAAATGCATGTCTACAAGTTTTAAAATTTTAAGAACCGAATAATTTTGCTGCACTTAAGTGATCCCTAAAATCAAATCGGTGGCTAATTTGGCTTAAAATAGTGTCACATACTTCTTTTGCAATAACAACTCTGCTATCTTCAGCTGTAATTTTTTGCCTTTTCCTAGCAGGTTCTTCATTATTGCACTTTTGATTGTCATTTACAGTAGAATTTTTAATTCGAATAATTTGTTGTTGGAATTGTTCAATTGCCTTTCGCATTTGAGCAGTCAATCCCGCGCATTTGAGTCTGATTAAATAATATTTCAACATTTGGCATGATGAAATGAAATATTTTCAACCAGTAGAGAAATTCCGGGCAATTCAAATGTTTCAATAAACCACTTTGCTTCACTAATAGTAACTGAATCCATCCCATCTTCGTCAATAATTTTGCTTAAGCATTCTTTGAAAGAATCCTGGTATTCAAATAATGTGTTCACAGTCCGACTTTTGAAAATCTAGCTTGTAGGTACAGAGCGTGGTAATCTAGGTTTGACTATTCATCAAGAATTACTGTTCGTTTTGGTGATCGGAAAAAAAGTCTCGCCAAAATTCGGCATTTATAGCAAAATGTGATTTGATTTTAGATACCATTTTAGTCCAGTCAATCTAGACCAAAAAATGAGAGTGAAGGTACATAAAATCCCAACAAGCTGAAAATCAGTAAAATTGTTCAAAACGTAATTATAAATAATATATAAAAGTTTCCCATCATTCCCGTGTATGGAAAAAATTTTATTCAAGGTCAAAGGTCAAAAAATGAGTTTTTCGCGATTGTCAGCAAAACGGTAAGTTCTATCATAAAAGTACCTCAGACAAAAATTGTAGATCATAAAATTATCTATAAAAATGTATCAATACTTTTTTCCTACGAGCCACCGTTTCTGAGATATAAGGATTCGAAAAGTTATAAAAGTTGTTATCGTCATAATATGCATGAGTACGCCACGTATATACATCTCTAGAGTTGTTATATATTATAATATGTATATATATATATATATATATATATATATATATATATATATATATATATATATATATATATATATATATATATATATATATATATATATAATTTATTATCATTTATTTGATGAACTTATGACAGTTCCAACCAGTCAACAGAAATTTCTTGCAAATACTCACAAAAGTCTCGGTTCATTTCAATGTTGAAAGAAAAGTTTACTGCTGAAAATATATTGGTAAAACAAGCTAATAATGATGCTGATGTATTTATTATTGAAACAGCAATAGAGCAATTCAATTTGACAAATACAACTATTATTGTTGGTGAAGATGTAGACTTACTCGTATTACTCACTGCTCGAACGCCAACTGAGAAAACTATTTTTTCTTAAAACCAGGAAAAGTTCAACATCAATCAGATATATACTCATCAAAAAGTTCATCTACTTTTGTAAAGTGTCAAAATCATGTACTATTTTTACACGCAATAACTGGCTGTGATACGACATCTGCATTTTACAGGAGGGGTAAAACAGCAGTTTTCAAAATGTTTGAAAAACAAGATTTAGTTCAATGTGCTGAAATTTTTAAAAAGAGTAATTCAACTCAACAAGAAGTTATCACCAACGGCATCCGCTTTCTTCTTTCTATGTACGGAGCTCCTAAAAAAACTACCTGTTTAGATAAGCATCGATATGCATGTTTCGTTAAAAATACTAAAATTAAAAAACAAGTTCAATTAGCTTGTCTTCCTCCTACCTCAGTTGCTGCTCATCAACATCTTTTTCGGGTATATTACCAAATTCAAGTGTGGCTTGGTTATCAGCTAGACCCTACAGACTGGGGTTGGAAGTTGGTCAACAATATATTAGAGCCAGTTCAAACTTTACTCCCACGGAAAAAATGCTGAACACAATTTTTTGCAACTGCAAAAAGGGATGCAGTGCTAAATGTGGTAGCAAAAAAGTCGGACTGTTTTGTTCTCTGGCATGCACAAATGGTCAAGGCCGGTCGTGCTCTAATGTTGAATCACAAACAATGGAGGATTCGTTTGATTCCGACGAAGTGTCATGCGATACATCGCTATTGACGCGATTTACTTGCATCCAAAATGAAGATGAAGAAGAAGCAGGAGAAGAAGAAGAAGAATAAGATCAAGAAGAAGAACAAGAAGAATTTGAAACTTACGAATCAGGCGAATGAACTTCACCACTTTTTTTAAATTTACATCGCTTTTATCTTTTCCAATCTTTGAAAATTTCCGTTATTTTGCAATAGTTTCACATTAAACAGGATCACAACCGACCTGTGGAGTAGGCCTATTGGGGGAAACACGTTAAAAAAAACGCGCTAAGTACACTACCTCATAGGTGGCGTGGAAACGTGTGCATATTATGACGATAACAACTTTTATAACTTTTTGAATCGTTATATCTCAGAAACGGTGGTTCGTAGAAAAAAAAGTATTGATACATTTTTTATAGATAATTTTATTATCTACAATTTTACTAATTTTCAGCTTGTTGGGATTTTATGCACCTTCGAATGTCTAAATTGACCGGACTAATTTGTAAAAATCTACAAAATTCATTTTGTTTTGAGTCAAAATAAGCTTTTTTCACCGTGCAATCGCAATTTTACGGTTTTTCGCGAAATCCAAACTTTGGCGAAAAAAAAATTCACTGAAAAGTAGGATGAAAATGCCATCTTTCCACGCAAACAAAATATTTTCACAATCTTTATCTATTTTAAAAAATATATTTTGTAAACCGTAAAAAAGTCACCAAATGGGCCTTATCTCGGGCCCACAAGCTTCAAATGGCTTCTACCTCAGCTCATTCGACGCGTATTCTACGACTTTGATCATCTGTGTTTTTTGATTGGAGGATTTCTTTCAAAATTAATTTGAATAAATGGAAAAACCCGAAACATTACCAGTTTTCCTCAATAAAATGGACATAACTTTTCTAGCGGCACTCCAGAAATCTTGCAACTGTTTTTCCCTTTTTTAAAACATCCAAAAACATAAGATAACATACGAATTAGCAATATCAAATTTTCAAATCGTTTTTCGTCAAACATTTTCGCAAACATTTCTCATAATGATGATAATAATGTGTAAGAATTAGATATCTCCACAGGCAAATATTTCACTAATTGGTTTTGAAATGCTTACGTAATCAATGTTCGATACTTATGCCCATTGTAAAAAGAACAAAGATTGAAGTAACGTGTGTCGAACGCATTAAAATTATTTTCCCAACAACACGACGTAACCTACTGTTTCCCAAGTGAAATAAAATATTTCCATGAGAATTCTAATTTTATTGTAGCTATTGCTGGGGTCTATCACTATTGTGACGGAAGTGCGTTGTTTGATTGAAAAGCGGTATGTATTAGTGCAACCCTGTAAAGTAAGCCACGACGCGTGGCACTACATATTCCTAGTTAACAGTCACGTGTCCTTATGACGTCCCCAGAGTGTTGTAATCTGCGTGGACGATGCTTGACGACAGGGTTCCCACACTTAATTTAGTTGAAAATTGACTTGCGTATAGTATTCGGCTGAAACGAAGCACTGTTAACGTAAGAAAATAATATGACACATACTTCAATCAGCTATCAGCAGGGCCGCATTTACTACTCGTGGTACGTGCCCAGGAGCCCCACAAAATGGGGACCCCACAAATTCTTAAGAAACATTTTTTACTGCCACAGTCAACATATATTTTCGCGTTATAACGCGAAAATAAGATCAAAGCTTATGGATTGTTTTGGACTTTCGCCAAAGCAATCGGTAGAAATTTCACTTCCCTTCCCTTACCAGAGACTACCTAATTAGAAGTAACCATCGACTGAAAGTTATGATTGGGGAGCTGTGACCGTATAGATCCACTACAGGATCCACGGTCGTAGACACCATGTGCTTGCGAAGGATCTCCTGCTTGCTCAAAATGATGCAATTGCCTTCTTCATCGAGGTTCAAAGCTACATTTTCCCGTTCAGGTTAGTATAGAGGATCAATCGAAGGTACTTTACTGTTCCCTTGGTCTTTTGTCTTCCCTAACAGACGTATCTCCGATACGAGTCCTAGTTTTCGTTTTCTCGTGGAAATAACTACTTCAGTCTTTTCAGAATTCACCACGACACGAGCAAAGTTGACAAGCGCAGTGTTTTGCAGCTCACACAAGGTAGCCGTGACCCACAGCTGTCAAGTGACATGTATAGGTTTGGATATAAAACCCAACCTCGTTCAGTTTGGCTATTAAACTGTTTATCATCAGCCACAAGAGGAGCGGGGACTGACTTCTCCCTGACAACTTCCTCGGATAACGTATTAGTCCAGGCTATGAGCCGAAAAAAAAAACATGTATGTTCGAATCAAACAATTTTTTTTGCATTAGCTTCAGAAGGTTCTCAGGATCATTCATACACCTTAAAACCTCTTGGGAACCCCAACCCCACCCATTGAGGGCGAAAATGGCCCGAAATCTCCAAGTTTCGAATTGTATTTTCTACAAAAAAAAAGGTATTTTGGCATTTCGAGTGCACCTGGGAGGTTTTTTGGGTCGCTGAACACGAATCCGCAGCCAGATTTACTTGCAATCCATCGTAGGGGTGGTAAAATCGACGAAATTGGCCAATTTTGGATCCCTATATGTTATTTTGCAATTTTCGTGTTTTAGCCATTTCGAGTGCACCAAGTAGTTTTTTTGGGTCGTTGAATACGATTCCGAAGCCAGATTTACTCGAATGTCATCGTAGGGGTGGGAAAATTACAAAAATGGCTAATTTGACACGCTTTTAAATTTTTATTACTTTTGCATTTTAAAATTACTTCGGAGTAAATCTGGCTTCGGAATCGTATTCAGCGACCCAAAAAAACCCCTCAGTACATTCGAAATGCCAAAAACACGTAAATAGCAAATTAACATATTAGGAGTGCGAAATTGGTCAATTTTGTCGATTTGACCACCCCTACGATAGATTGCAGGTGAATCTGGCTACGGATTCGTGTTCAGCGACCCAAAAAACCCCATTGGTGCACTCGAAATGCCAAAATATCTTTTTTTGTAGAAAATACAATTCAAGACTTGGAGATTTCGGGCCATTTTCGCCCCCAATGGGTGGGGTTGGGGTTCCCAAGAGGTTTTAAGGTGTATGAATGATCCTGAGAACCTCCTGAAGCTAATGCAAAAAAAATGTTTGATTCGAACTTACATGTTTTTTTTTATTATAGCTTCCGGTTCACAGCCTGGATTATATGTACAAAGGACACTACCACCATTTTATACCATAGTAATTGGTTTCACTTTTTCTAAATCAGTTTTAAAGGCATAACAGGAATGCATTATGTGATGATATAGTTTTTCTTTTTATAGCAATTTTCCTAACCTAACTTAGGATGTTAATTAATAATGAGTTAATTTTACATTATTGCAGGATACTCGAATAAAGAAAGGTCTTACACGTAAATGTCAACGAAAACATGAATTTGTCATAACTTGATGAAAGTAAGGTATGACAAAATTGAATTTTACAAATTGATACTGTGCGACGTTTTCTCATCTAACGTTGAATTAATAAGCAAGTTATGCACCTGTGACAATTCTACAGAAATAGACATATTGTTTATTTTATTTAGCGATCAATCATTGATGTGTTGTCATATTATATCGAATTGAACTGAAATGCTTTTCCCAGAAATCTCTAGAATTCTTATAATTGAGTAATATGATTTCTAGAACGCGATAATATATATTCTATATCTCCCATTACATACCATGTTCTGTGACCAGCAGTATCTACATTTTGAAACCCTTGTTACAATCTGGCGGAGGTACTGGGATAAGAATATGGCGGAGGTGCTAGTTAAAATATGTACCTCATATAATTTGTTTGTAAAGAATGTAAAGATTTCCTAACAAACAACAAATATGTTAAGAAACCTTATATTAATGAAGATATAAACACTATAAAGAGTCTGAAAGTAAAGATTGGTTTTACCAAAAGACAGATAAAAAAAAATCGGTTGTTTCATGAACAAATCAGATTGTTACGAAAATGTGTCGAAAAGCCTACAACCAATCCATTAAATGAATGTATCCGTTTCAAGTTGCTTTAAAACCAGGAGAATCCGAAAGTTAAAATGATTTCACAAAACGTAAACGCTGAAACCATAAATATATAAAAGAGCAAGATGATTTACTGAAGCCAGCAACTTTGTTAGCTAAATACGTATCTAGATTTATAAATATTGATGCTGTAAATGACTTTTTGTAATTTGCCTCCATTTTGATTTTCTAATAGACCCATTAACGAACGCAACGTCATCACTTGCCGTGTCTTAATATCCAAAAAAAGCACGGAACTTTTTACATTTTTAGGATGGCGAGCTTGATGCGGAATTATCTTGTCATCATTATGTCAGTTTAAATGACAGTGTCGAGCATCAACAACTCAAGAAGAGAAAGTCATCGACGTGTCCAGTGGAAGAATTGATTTCAGCTAATACACAATATGGTTTAGATATTTGTACTAATAGTCGTTTTCTAGTGTTATTGCTCTTTCCAGTAGAGACGAAACTAAAATTACGGAAACAATAGCGATCACAGAACCACTGAATCAAATTTTGACTTTCAAAATTAAGATGTTACCAACCACCATAAAAATCCCTAAATGGACTAAATTAAACATTTTTGTTTAAAAACGGCATAAAAAGGGCAAATTACAAAAAATAGTATAAACAACTCGTTTCCTAAGACCTTGAAGCACTCATTCTTTAAAAGAACTCGTGGCTTCGCCACTCGTTTTTTAAACTTGAATTCGTGCTTTAAGACGAGTCTTAGGAAACTCGTTCTTTAATATACTATAATATTGAAATATGTCGTCTCATTTCTTAATATCTGTGTTGAAAACATGAATTAAATCAGAAAGCTCTGTGTAAATGTCGTTCCTACCCATTATTATAATCTTTACGGAGGTAAAGTGAAAAGTCCCTGAAAAATACCATCTTTCAATAGAATGCAATAAAATTTTCAGGCTGATATGTCATTCAGTTTTGCTTTGACACACATCGACAGCAAGCAACCTTAACGATTTTTGTGAACGTGGAAAAATGTAAATTTCCAATCTAGAATAAGCATTATTTCTTGCGTTGAAAAAACATTACGCAAACCAAAGCATCGCTTGTTAAACATTATGGGGACTCTTCAACATAGAGTGGAACGATTCACAAGTGATTTACAGATTTTCTTTGTGGTAATACTACCACGTCAAACGTTCTAGTCGTCCAATTGAGGTTACAACGCCAAAAATCGTCTATAAAATCTATGGTATGATATTGGACGATCGGCGAGTTAAAATGCACAAGATTGCTGAAGCTATGGGCATCTGCACTGAATGGCTGCGGAACATTTTGCATGAATTTTTGAATATGAGGAAGCTATCTGCCAGATGACTGCCGCATTTGATCTCTGTTGACAACAAGCGCGACCGTGTGACAACTTGTAACGTGTAAATTTCACTTAACGGCTTAGAAATGGCCGTTGTACTACAATCGTCAGCTCCTGTGACGTCAGCTATGCTAGACCGTATATTCTTCGAGTCATGGTTATTCAGTATATAATTCTGTGGTTACCGCTTCTATTTCTAGGTCGTTCTGTGAGACATCGAAGCATCGGAAAAGGCCTAGAAAATGTCCTACTTTTTGGTTCAGTCGTCCAAGTGGAAAGGTCGTCGAGTTTTCTAAGTTATTTCAACAGGGAAACTTATGTTTGGAACCAAAATTTTGGGAATATTCTTCCGGTGAAAGCAAAGGCATCAATTACCAATTTGGATTGGAATAATCGGAAGGATTTGTGTGATAGATGCACCTTAAAGGATTAAAACATAGTTTCGACGTGACTGGTTTTGGACAGAATTAAAGTTTGTTTCATTAAAAGGAAAAACCCTATCGTAATAGAGGTAAATATCTTTGTAATTCCAATTGATCTATTCACTAACTTCAAGAATTAATTTGCCTTCCCAGGTGATATCTGATAGGATATAGGTTAGTCCTAATTTTGTTCAACAATCGTTATGTATTCTGTTCATGTCTGTCTTCTGAAGACAATAGAGCAATAGAGGTTTGAACATTTCGTGATTTCAGGTTTTTTTTTATGTCGAGGTAAAATCAACGAGTGTACGAATTTCTGAGCTTGGATCTGGAAACTTGTGGCAGGGATCCATACATCAAGTAGGAAGTACCAATTCATAATCAAGCAGGTATAACATCTCACCCTTCGATGACCAGGTCAGGCTACCCAACTTTTGGTTTATGTAATGTTTGAAATAATCATTTGAGTACTTATATATGTGTAAATTTAACTGTTGTTCACTTTGATTTAAGCAATTTAACTTCATTTATATTTCAATTCATTCATTTCATAACTCATTTAATATTAGGTTCTGGTATAAATTGTAACAACAATATTATTTTAATAACCAGTAAATTTCAAACATTCTTGGTACGGGTCTTTTATTTTTTTGTATACTTTAAGGGTAATTTAACCTGGGGATTTTTGAGTGTTTGAATCCCCTAGTTAAGGAACATAATTTTATTGGTTGGTTAAAATACTCTGGTGCCCAAATTTTTAACATCTAAAATATAACTCACGACCGTCTTCACTGTAGCTGTCGGCAACCAAGCGATAAAATATAATTTATAGTTTATCCATAAGTAAGAGTAATTTCTACCCTTACAAACTTCAAGAGAGTGTTTGGCAATGTTCAAGCGCGATAAGAAGGACTTTTTGCGCCGTTTCCTAACTGAGGAGGAAACATGGTTCATCACAACACACCAGGTGCCTAACAACAGTCGAAACAGTGGACTTGTCCTGGCGAATCGAAGCCGAAAAAGGCCAAAGTGGGTTTATCGGCCAACAAAGTCATGGCTACATTTTTTTGGTGCACACACGAAATCGTCCATAAGATTACCATGAGAAGGGCAAAATGATCACCGGCGTGTATTATGCAGAGCTGTTGGATCGATTCGACGCCTATTTGAAGTGAAAGCGGCCGCATTTGGCAAAGAAAAAGTGCTCTCCCACAGGTCCGCAGTCGCAATGCCAAAATTGCATGAATTGCGCTACGAATTGGTTCGTCATCCACCATATTCTCTAGATTTGGTCCCCTGCAATTTTATCTATTTCCAAACTTGAAGAAATGGCTCGGCGGAAAGAGATTTGGCTCCAACGATGAGGTCATCGCTGAAACAAACGCCTACTTTGAAGGATTGCCAAAATCGTAACATTTGGAAGGGAACGAAAAATTAGAAATCATTGGACGAAGTGTATGGAGCTACAAGGAGATTATGTTGAGAAATAAAATAAGTTTTGACCAAATAAATCATTTCTTGTTTCATTTTTCAGAGACTTTTCACTTACCCCTCGTATATTTAGCGATAATCGATGTCATTGAATTAGTGCTTCTTCTGTTATCACGTCCAATCTGGGATGTCCTGTAGAGATGATTGTCTCTCAACGTTCAATTTCGAGCGGTTGATTCGAAAGAACTGTTGAGTTTGTTGAACAATCACTTGGTGTAAGAAATTTGAACCGTTGTTACCTCCACACTTCTCTAATTCGTGTATTGTTCCTTCCCATTTCACAAGTCTGTACAGTCGCGGAAACGAAGCACTAAAAACGGCCAAAGTTCGAAAAATTTGAACAGTAAGACGGATTTGAATGCGGTTTTTTGCATTCGATTCGTTAGAGCTTCACGAAATTAAGAATATGCAATTTGCATAAATAATATGCCTTTCATAATTGCATTTCAAATTGAACGTAAATAATAAATTCATAATTCGGTTAATAGTGATAAAAATGAGTCCAAACTCGTTTCTCGGGGGTTTTTGGGGTCGCTGAACACGAATATCGCGACGAAATCGGTCTCCGAGGTACCTGGTGCCCACGATGAACGGTATCCCCGTCGGCCCCTGAAGTTTTCGGGAAATTCGTTATATAATCAGTCCAAACTCGTTACTCGGGGGGTTTTGGGGTCCCTGAACACGAATATCCCGACAGAATTGGTCTCCGAGGTACCTGGTGCCCAGGGTCACCGTCACCTGGCGGTAGTATTTCTAACGATGATTCTTTGAATCAGTGACTTCACGTCTACTTCGTCCTACTGACGAGCCCATGAGAAGACCGAAACAGAAGAGCAAAACTTTGCCCAGACATCTTACACGAAATGTGTTTGTAGTTCACTATGCAACTGATCTTCCTCAACAAATGAAAATAAGATGATATAAGCCTTAAACCAATGTACCGGGATATCAAAAATTATCTTGGTCAAGGGTGGTTGTGGAATCTAAAACGTGTGTCTTACTTTACGTTTGAAATAAAAATATCCCCAAAAATTGTGTCAAATTAATTAATTTGAAGTTTCTAAAAGTGAGAAATTTCGCAATTTTATAGGAATGTTATAACACTCAGAAGTCTCTAGCACTTTAGACTCCGGGATTTTCACGTGGCCTATCGAAATTAGAAGGTTCGAATTGTATAAAAACACAATTGCATGAACGCCAGACGTCCTATGTAATTAGCTACGAACGTAATCATTTTGACATATGCCTCGAGGAGCTCGCTACGCGTCAGTTAGAGTTTATACTTTTTACCTCGAACTTGTTAATTCGGGGCCGTTTTATGCCCCGTGCGGCCGGCGCCAGTTGTAATGAAGTGTTTTCGGCCGCTAGCTTTTAACCGCTTTTGGGTATATTTTAGTAGCTAGAAAATTCCCTTTGGTACGTCGCACGTTAGACGCGCGTAGCTGAGACTTGAGAGTACCTGTTTCTATTTTAATTAAATTTTCCTATTTAATCGACATTTTGGGGCCCGAGACTATGCTATTTAGTTGGCCCCGTTCATAAACTAACGACATGAAGCGAAAACCGCATGCGAAAAGTCCTCGTAAAGACGTTCTATGTTCCGAAGATTTGCACTTTTCTAACTCGCGAGCTACGCGCTCCTCACGTGAATGTTATTCGATTTATCAAAAATTAACCAATTTAACAGTTTTCGGCCCCGTTTATGGCTATTGCGACCTTGTAAAAAGTTCAAAGTTAACATTTCGTTTTACATTCCACAACCACCCTTGACCAAGATAATTTTTTATTTGTAGTTCATTATTGTTTTACAACTGAAATAAATAGGTATGAAATTTGTAGGTTATTGATGATGTCAGTGTGACAGTGACATAATTATTTCAAACGTAAAGTAAGACACACGTTTTATATTCCACAACCACCCTTGACCAAGATAATTTTTGATATTCCGGTACTTATATGCATAGCAATTTACATAACTAACACGTTCAAGTAATTGGTAGTTACTAGAGTTTTAATTTGATACTAGACATGATAGTATTTGATATGATTTAACCTTTTTTACTTTACCATGATGCATTACAACCGGTTTAAGTTTGGCGGCCACTATGAAAAAAACTGTCGGGCTACAGATCATATGACCAAGATAAAAAGCATCTCTAAGAACCTTGTAAACGTAATCCGAAAAGAAAATCCGCAGGCGCACAGTTTTCAACGCGTATACCCCAGGTCCCTGCACTATAATTTAAAAACATGAACCAACTGGAGACATTATCGAAAGAAATTATTGCTTCATATACACCAACTAATTATTATCTGATGGAATAATTTAATTAAACAGAGATAATCATATGAGAAACTGTAGATTGCATATTTTTAATACTGTCTTGCTAAACAAATCTCATCATTCAAAACGGAAATACTTCACCTTAAAGCGTGCTTCAATATCAGATGCGAGCACTGTATAATTCAATTCTGAAGAGTTAAATGCTGCTCAGTAATTTAATTTCTCAATTAATCCAATTCCCTAGATGTTAATTACTACTATTCATATAGTATTTATCAATCAAAATTTAACATCTCACTTTTAATCTAATTTCAAATACATGCAGCTACAATGAATCAAAAATTCTATAATATCCCAACTACAAATCGAGAATTAAGTATAGAATGAAAAAATATAACTGAAGCAGAATAGTATTTGAGCATAATTTTTATCAAACAAAAAATACTACAAAGTTAAAAGAACGAAGAATGAAAATCGAATTCAACGTCTCACGGTAAAAAGAAAATCCTTCAACATTATCTACAGATAAATGACGCCATCAATATTTTTTCTAAGCATCAACCTCCAATAATTTTTTGATAGATTTTATCTGCTATTTTTCAGAAATACAGGAGTTTGGTGGGTAACATGTGATGAAGAGAAGGGAGAGGTAATATTTAAACATAAAATTATCAAAGGAACATAAATCAAAAATTGAGGAGGTTTTCTTTTTACTCCATCTTCAGACATATAAAGAGGATTCATCCTACAGGATGATGTAATTACAATTTTGAAATTGTTGGGTCAGAAGTGACCTTCTATCCAATTTTTAATTTGAAGTAAGCTCACGCTCGGGTACCTAATCAGGGCCGAATTTAGGGGTGGGCCGGGTGGGCCATGGCCAGGGGCCTCCACCACCTAGGGGCCCCCACCAAAGATCAAGTGAAGAAAAAAAAATTTGCTAAATACAGAAATCGTATGACAATTATTTAATATAGTAATCAATAGTATCGTTATAGTATAGTTATAGTATTGATGTGAATATTGGTAATCAATAATAATAATATCGTCTTTTTGCGTCCTTTAGTGCAACATTTGCATGTACAGATTTCTTACGACAATGCGTCTGCCATGAGTGGGAAATACAACGGTCTTCAAGCTCTTGTGAAGGCGGACAACGAATTGTCTGATTGAATTCCTTGTGCTGCAGATTCCCTGAGCCTCGTCGGCAAAGATGCTGCAGAATGTTGTGTTGCGGCAGTGCGGTTTTTCAACTTTTTGGAAGAAGTTCACGTATTTTTCACGAGCTCTACAAGTCGTTACAAGAAACTTACAGAGCAACTCCAAACATCTCACTCCGACACAGAGAAACGTCAAATACATGTCCAGCTCGAGTGAATAGTACCCGCTGGTCTTGTAGTGCAGATGCTACTAAAGCTTTGGTGCTCGGATATGCAGACATAAAACAAACACTCTGGTTAATGTCCGAAGATGATGAGCAACATTCGAAAACCCGAGTCGAGTGTCAAGGCTTGCATAAGCAAATGTGCAAATTGGAAATTGGCATCTATGCTGTCTTCTGGAATGACATTTTAAACAGAATTAACGCGGCAAGCAAACTGCTTCAAAATACCAAGCTCGACTCGAATTCGGCAGTTGTAACTCTGAAGTCACTAAGAGTTTTCATTGAGAAAGAACGCAACAATTTTGCGTTCTACGAAGAAGCAGGAAAAGAACGAACTGGAACGTCAGAGTACTTGTCACCATCGAGGAAATTTGTCGTCGAAAACTACCTCCTTGTAATCGACCAGTTGTTGATATCATTGGACCAACGGCTTGCGGCGTATGAAGTAGTGTTTATGCGTTTCGGATTTCTGGACGAATTCGAGGATTTGAGTTCCGATGATTTGCGTAAACGAGTACGGCTTTTGGCTGGAATTTACAAAGACGATGTTGATGAAAATCTTGGGGTCGAGCTAATACAATTCGCCGAATTTTACAGACAGTTTGCTGGGAACAAAGACCAATACTTAAGTCGCGAACATTGTATGTATTCGTTAATCATTGAAACAGCTGCAGGATGCTTTTCCTAATGTTGAAACTATATTTAAAATGTATCTCGTTTTAATGATCACGAATTGCTTAGAGGAAAGATCAATTTCAAAATTAAAATTGTTGAAAAACAGATTGCGAACGGCAATGACTCAACAACGTCTTAACGATCTCGCGATTTTGAGCAGCAACAGAGATATTTTGAGATCCTTGAATTTTGGCGATGTCATCGACGATTTCGCGGCGACGAAAACTCAAAAAATACCTGTGTAAAGTTATTGATATTTATGTACATTAAATAATATATATTGTTCAGATTTTTTATTACAAGAACATTTTAAAATGCATTAAAATTGCATTCAGTATACAGTCGGTGTATACTGAATAAAAAAAATGTCTCTGACATATAGGGGCTCCCACCAAACTTGGGCCCAGGGGCCTCCACCACCTTAAATCCGGCCCTGTACCTAATACAATTTTATGGAACAAAAATTTATCATATACGTTTTTACGTGAATCCAATTTATTTAAAGGCTGCATTGAGTGGAAACACTGGTTTCAGCAAAAAGACGCTCCTCGTAGAGATGTCATGGAATTATCAAATATATCTACAAAGAGAATTCTGTTCTTGAAGACATATGAACAAGAATGGTTGAAACAGCATAACACCTTTCTTTTGGTCCTATTTATCTATACCTGCAAGTTTTCTAGAAATAATCAACCGTAAAAATATGTAATCGATGAATTAGATGGAAATGGATATCGGCTGTCCCTGTGAAAGACAGTTAATTATCTGTTTAATGTTAAATATGTTCAAGGTTGAACGAATACACTATATTTCCAGATAGTGGTGCCTTCTGGAAATGAATTCAATGAACAATATTAATGTATACCTGAAATACCTCTATATATTCAGTCTCACTGTCGGAAATAGTAAACAAATTGACATTGATTTGAAGCAATGCCAAAATAGTTTCATCATGCCAGGGAAAGTGAATTGAATCATGAATGTGTTCGTAATGGTTTAATGTAAATAGCAGTTGTAAGGTAAGAGATGTAGTGGCAGATAGACGCCGGCGTCACGTCGGAGGTATGAATGACGCCACACGCAATCATACCTTTCGGATTCCCTTGACTCACGGCGAGACGACGCGCCTGCACGGCCTACCTACATATCATGTTATGGTTTCCTACGTCCATGACTCACAATACGTATGTTGGGTGAGCATACAGTTATAATCACTTGCGTGGAATTTAGTTACCTGTTATAAATTTCAAATTGAGTAATGAGGTATCTAATACTAAAATCGAAGTAAATGATTTTACATATATTTGGACTTTTTTACTAGTTCATGAAATAAGATAACAGTTTATCCAGAACATTGCTACATATGTCTTTTTCGCCGTATCAATGATATGACGTCATACTTGGTTTTTTACAAACAAAAAGAAACTTTACAAATATGTTCGATAGTCATTATCATCTAAAGTGAGTGTCCCTATTATTAAGGATCAGAATGGAATTGTTCATGATAATAAATACATGATTTCTCAAATACTTGCCTAGAAATTTCAAAACTCCTTTTCTAAAGAAGATGTTCCTTTGAATCTACCAATAATTCGATTTACGAGAACTACTGACTCAAGTTTAGAAATTTCATTATTTAAGAACAACTTAATAAGCTGGCTAACAACTGTGCCCCTTAATCTTAATCGTTGCCACCATACTATAGGGTGTTCCATCTCAGACGAGCCACCCCGTATATTTCTTATCCCATAATGAGTGGAAAAATCTCTCGAAACACGTCGAATGATTTTGTTTGGGGGACATCTTTTGACGTATATTTGAGGCTTGAACGAGCAACCCCCTAATAGGGGGCGCTTCAACCCCTCAAAATTGAATAGAAGAGAGGAGTTGAGTGATACGTCATTTGAAAGATCTTGGAAGCCTCTTTACAACGGTGTATGAAAAACGTAAATTTGATGAACCGTTTTCGCCAAACATTAATTTTGTTGCTCGAATGCGCCACCTTGAATATTTTGGTTATTTGTACAATGTACAAGCTCATTTTTATTAAGCCTTTTTTACAAACTTAAACAATCTCCAAAAAATCACATTCGTAAAAAAATTGAAATGTGTTGTCATGCTTACAATGAAAAAAATTAAATCTGCGTGTTTAAATCAAATGTTCAAATTGTCCTCCATTGACTTCCATACAATAATACAATCTTGACTGAAAACCGTCTCTAACATGGTTCATCATAATTGGAGTTATTTGACGACATTTACAATTCGTTGGCGTAGTCCGTCCAAATTTTCAGGCTGAGTCACAAAAATCTTGGACTAAAGATGTCCCCACAAGAAGAAGTCCAGAGGGTTCAGGTCAGGAGATCGGGCAGGCCACTCCATAGGACCTCTTCTTCCAATCCAACGACCGGGGTATTGCAAATTGAGGTATTGGCGAACTGGTGCGGCGTAGTGAGGAGGAGCTCCGTCTTGTTGGAAATGCAATTGTTGTTCAAGTAGTAGAGGATCGTTTTCTAATTGTTCAGTTATTAACGGATCAATCGCATTTTCCAACATTTCAAGATAAATTTCGCCATTTAAATTACCAGGAATAAACAGAGGTCCAATTAGGTGATTTTTTGAAGATTGTTTAAGTTTGTAAAAAAGGCTTAATAAAAATGAGCTTGTACATTGTACAAATAACCAAAATATTCAAGGTGGCGCATTCGAGCAACAAAATTAATTTTTGGCGAAAACGATTCATCAAATTTACGTTTTTCATACACCGTTGTACAGAGGCTTCCAAGACCTTTCAAATGACGTATCACTCAACCCCTCTCCTCTATTCAATTTTGAGGGGTTGAAGCGCCCCCTATTAGGGGGTTGCTCGTTCAAGCCTCAAATATACGTCAAAAGATGTCCCCCAAACAAAATCATTCGACGTGTTTCGGGAGATTTTTTCACTCACTATGGGATAAGAAATATACGAGGTGGCTCGTCTGAGATGGGACACCTTGTATACATTTCCCTATCAATTATTCTGACTAATTTATCCAATACACATAATCTACCCGACGTCTGGATATATTCTCAGTTACATCTTCAAAAAAGGTGATAAGTTGGATTCTGATAATTATTATCGTTCCATCAGTTTAACTCCAATAGTTGCTAAAGTTATGGAAGCAATCGTCTCTAAAAAAGTGATGGAATTCTCTCTAAATAATAAATTAATTCCTCCTGAACAACACTGCTTGACTGTGTCAATAACTGGAGCTTGTCACTAGATAAAAACGAACCAGTTGACATAGTCTACTTGGACTTTTCTAGGGCTTTTGACAGTGTTCCTATAAAACTTTTACTTCACAAACTAGAACATCTTGGAATTATGAGCAATTTACATAGATTTCGGCCTATCTGACTCATAGAAACTTTGCCGTGCGTCATGGCGACACATACTCTTCCGAATATGACGTTTATAGTGATGTGTCCCAGGGGTCAATACTGGGACCCTTTTTGTTTATTTTGTATGTCTGATATTCGTAACTATGTTCAGTCGATGATCTCTTTTTATGCCGATCATAGCAAGATTTACGCAAACCCTATTCAAAAATACAAATTTCTTCAAGGAGATTGAAACCAAATATCGATCTGGTGTAGATTATGGAAGATTTATCTCAGTATTCAAAAGTGTGTTGTATTGCACATGGGGAAGCATAGCCACCACAAGATTTACAAGTTGAATGATATTCAATTAAAACGGTGACCGAGCACGAGGATGTTGGACTGACCATCTCGGCAGATTTATCTTGGACCCAGCACTTAAACAAAGTTACAAAAAAATCAGAAACTTCTGCTCTTTTACTTTCTAAGGCATTTCACGTAATTTCCTCTCATCACTTCTATAACCTCCATACCACATATACACGGCCCATTCTTGAGTTCGCGGGCCTGGTTTGGAGTATCGACTGGTCACGTGGTGCAAAGACTTTTTGTAGTATGTACAACGCTATGCTACTCGTATTCCATTTGGCGTCCACAGACCATGTTACGAAGGAAGGCTTAGCTTTCTGAACTCAACAACATTTATGGAACGCCGACTTCGAGGAGATCTGATCGAGTACAATTTAAATCACCTATTCATGCTTAACCAGGATCAACGTTCTAGAGGTCAAGATTGGAAATTTAAAAAGGAACACTTCAAATCGAAGTCACGTCAGGGCGTCCTTGCTAACAGAGTTTTTTCAAAGTGGAATAATGTCCCTTGTGATATTGTGTGTGCTACGTCAGTTAACACCTTTGAAAATTTCTTCAGAAGTTGGAGAATAAAACTCAATTCACCGCTTGTTAACAATTTCGTAAACACACTCCCACCATTATCCACCCCCATCCCTCAATTTGCACCACATTCTGATCCCTAATATTTAAGGACATACTTTTAGATTTAGCTTTAGTTGATAACTCCTCGCTTTGATAATGCCACAGTGTGGTGAAACAATTTGTCAGCATTTTTAAATTAAATGTTAAAAGTTTTGTGTAAAATTTGAGTTTTATTCTCCAACTTCTGAAGTATTATGAATTTACACTACATAAACGCCGAAACCATAGATATACCTTTGAAAATCGTTATGGCAAATTAATAATATCAACCTAAAGTTTGTGTTTTTCCCTCCAGTAGCTAGTGGCTTGTCCTGTTATACAAAAGCTAAAAACTAATTGTTAATATTCATTGTGTTCCGACGATCGGCGAGTTAAAGTGAACATGTTTGCTGAGGCTATGGGCATCTCAACCGCACAGGTACGGAACATTTTGCATAAGTTTTTGAATATGAGGAAGCTATCTGCCCCATTTGCTGTCCGTTGTCAACAAGCGCGACGGTGTGACAACTTCAAAGGAGTGTTTGGCGATGTTCAAACGCGATAAGAAGGACTTTTTGCGCCGTTTCATAACCGTGAATCCATTACAACACACTAGTGACCAAAGAACAGTCGAAACAGTGGACTTGTCTTGGCGAATCAAAGCCGAAAAGGGCCCAATTGGTTTGTCAGCCAACAAAGTAATGGCGACAGTTTTATAGGATGCACATGGTATCGTTCATATCGATTACCTTGAAGAGAGCAAAACGCCTTGTAATATGTAGAGCTGTAGCATCGATTCGAAGCCGATTTGAAGCGAAAGCGGCCACATTTGGCAAAGAAAAAGTGCTCTTTAACCAGAACAACGCAACGGTGCACAGGTCCTCAGTCGCAATGGCAAAATTGCATGAATTGCGCTACGGAAGGTACGGAACATTTTGATAAATTTTTGAATATGAGAAACCTATCTGCCAGATGGCTGCCGTATTTTCTCTCTGTTGACAACAAGCGCGAGCGTTACAACTTCAAAGGAGTGTTTGGCGATGTTTGAGGGCGATAAGAAGTACTTTTTGTGCCGTTTTGTATCTGTGAACGAAACATGGATCCATCACAATACACCAGAGACCAAAGAACAGACGAAACAATGGACTTATCCTGGCAAATCGAACCCGAAAAAAGCCTAAGTGGGTTTATGGGCCAATAAAGTCATGGCGACAGTTTTTTGGAATGTACACAGTATCGTCCATATCGGTTACCTTGAAGAGGGCAAAATGATACCCGGCGTATATTATGCAGAGCTGTTGCATCTATTCGACGCCGATTTAAAGGGAAAACTGCGGCATTTGGCAAAGAAAAAGGTGCTGTTCCACCAGGACGAAGCACAGGTCCGCAGTCGCAAGAGCAAAATTGCTTGAATTGTGCTACGAATTGATTCGTCATCCACCATATTATCCAGATTTGGCCCCCTGCGATTTTTATCCATTTTCAAACTTGTAGAAATGGCTTGGCGGAAAGAGATTTGGCTCCAAGGCTTTCAGGGACTTTTCACCAGTATTGATTCCTCCATATGTACCTTGATTTAATTAGATCCATCTGTGAATAAGGAGACGTATGAGTATATAAATAATATATTCAATTTTCTCAATCTTCTGGAAATATCAGATTACATTCATTTTTGATTTGAGCTTAACGATGCTTAAAACTTCCTCCTGATCTATAAAATCGATATTCATTGAATGCGAATGAAGTATTCAACAGTGTGTTATTCGACTACATCCCTTGCAAATGTATAAGTATAAATAATTACATTTTGTCTTAATAAAAATTCAAAACATAATTGGTTAGCTATATAGATAAACTTCCCTTTAGTTGAAATTGTATTACAATCTTTTATGCTATGTCTGAAGTGCATTTTATTATATCTTGAGTATTAGCACGCAACAAAGGGAAGGTTAAATAAGGGCAGTTCTATGCTGGCCCCTGTTAAAACATCTACTACGTGTATTATTGGAATGAGGGGTAAATACCGTGTGGTGATTCATTCATTTTACTAAACGCACGCACCTATAATAACCCTGACTAGGTAGGGTTCTACTTCAACAGCTTAAGAATCATATTTCGTAAGAATTTGGCGTCATCGTAATTATCGTATCGTACGATGCTAATTGCAACCCTTTATCAATATAAATCGTTATGATACGTTGATACCGAAATTCATAATTTGAGAATACGGTATTCATTTCATATCAACGAAACAAACCATGAATATCTCGCCAACTCACAATATTAAAACCAGAATTGTTTTGTCACGTCACTTCAAAGAAAGGTCCATACACCAATTTTCCACTGCCAGAAAGATGCTAACGACGTGGTTTTGAATAAAAAGATGGACACTCACAAAGAAAACAGGCAACTGTCATCATTAGCAAATTGAATCCGAAATTGTTATGTCGTTAAACAAAGACTATCACCGTTCGCCGACAACCGGAGATTGTCTTTTGTTTGCTCAGTGGTCACCGCCATCGCACGCTAGATTTAATAGCACACATGTTTGATTTTAACATCTGTCTCGTTTTCAAGAACAAAGTTGATAGTATTTATTTAGATTCTCTATAACTGAAATTGAAAGCTACTTGTTTTGTTGATATAGCTGTTGTCATAAGGTCAGTTGCCTACTCATCATTGCAAAATCAGATCCTATCGTAATTAACAAGGCAATTGAAATGTTGAATTATTATGTTGATATGTGCTTCAGATGAACATAATTTATTCAAAAGTATCATATATCAGTCTGTAACTTGAAGAATACTGATTGATAATGATAACGAAGAATATAATTGAATAAAGTGGTATGAATCTAACACTTTCCCATTTCCTGAGAATTGGCGAAATTTGCATCACGGTGTTAGGCATTATTAGAATATTCTCTATTATACTCAATACCTTTTTTCCGCTTTATTTATAATTTGACTACATGCGAGTAGAACAGTGTATGAACCAGGGATGGAATTTCGGGAAGGGAGGCATTGAAATTTTACTTAAAAGTTTGGAAGTTATAGCCATCAAGAAAAACGTCACTAGGTAAAGCGTTCCAGGAACTTCGCTATTTGATAGAAAAATTAAATCAGCACCTGATTGAACCAGAGCATGAGACGCCACAACGAAATCTGTAATCCAAATGGCTCGAGACCTGAAGGGAACTGCCCCGTATGTCGAACTCCAAGCGACTAATGGAAGATCTCCAGCAGCAACGGGTGAAAAATCTACTGACGGCAATAAATACGGAATCTTGTTGCATTCCTGAGCGAACAATCCCCATGCAACAAACATCTCTGCACGATGGATCAGCTCACATGCAGGGGTTGCGGCGTGGAAGAAGATACTCCCATGCAAGTGCTGTGTCAGTGCACGGCATACACGGTTGGTCGTCGGATATACTTTGGAAACAATAAAACTACACCCGAGGAAGTCAGAAGAATCAGGGTACTAAATTTCGTAGAATACACCGTACTGATGAGGAGATAGCAATATGTGAGGGTGCAATAAGACATTAATAACCACAGTGCACTGGAGCTCCCTCTGAGGAGGGGGAAGGAGTTTTAGTCGGTAAGAATCCGGCACACCCGGGGGCAAGGGCCCCGAGGCATCTATGAAGGATTTCCCCTTCATTACGCAAAAAAAAATACCGTGTTTCAATACGGCGCGATTTATCGTCATTTTTCACATTTAAATTTTCTTTCACTGCCACCTCGGAAACAATGCGTTTTTGGAAATATATTTAATAATAAAAATATGTTTATTCGCCTATTTGGGGTCAATCTACACGCTCAAATTAAAATACCTCTCAATACTTTTTCACCCCTTGGAAAAAAAGGGCGCTTTTCCTTTTTTTCATTCTTTTACAACAAACTACTTCCAATTATAAAATTTACAATTATTTCATTATTGGCCAATTTAGGTTTGAGGGCCATTTTTTAAAGTCCTTTCCCTCGAAGCGGGTGCGTTTTTTTAAAAAAAGGACAAGAATAATAAAAGGTGCACTTTTCATCGTTTTTTAATTTTTTTATGGTGGGCACGTTTTCGTCCCTTGAATGGCAGGAAGTTTAAACCTCACCTTGAAAAAACATCTGAGCCTACCTACCAAGTTTCGTAGCCTGTATAAAAATATTCGTGGTATAACGTTCATTTACTCGACTGTAAGTAAACACACAGATTTCTGAACAGAAACGAAGCTTGGTGAAACTATTTCTAATTTTTATATAAACGTGCACATCCATATCCTCTTATTATTGCAAAATAGGAGTTGAATTGAATATCAAAAGAATGTAGTAAAGTTGAAAGCATTGCGTGAAAGACATTATCAGTATTTCCTTTCAAGCTGATAGAGTAACTCCCATATGAATAGAATCTCGTCGAATAAGAAGATTCTCGTCACTTTTCACACCTCTTATATAAAAATTCAATTCATATCCAATTTTACCAATTTTGCTTCACAATAGCGTCCTTAATAGGCTAGAAGAGAATCAATTTGAAAATGGTTCAAGTGTCATTTTTACTGGGACGAAATACTGCTGCGGCAAATACCATAAAATTATGTTTGTTCCAAATTTAAGACTTTAAGATCGGTAATCAAAATCGATATTTCCTGTTCATTTAGGCTCTATATATCAAAAATAGAAAATAACAAAAATGTAATTGCAAATCTTTCTGCTCATTTTTTCACACCAAAATTAAAAGCTATTTCTGAACACGTTCAATTCCATAATTTTAGCTATTCTAGTCCTCATGATATTGTTAACGTCTTTGCAAAGTACTTCCAAAGTGTCTATATTAACTCTAATTCAACTAATAAGAAACCTTCGGATAACTTTAAAAACTTCAATAATAATATTCTATCTCTTTCAATTGTTAGTCCCTCTGAAGTGATTCAAGTTACTAAAAGACTTGAAGCAAGTTACACGAAGGGTCCAGATCAAATTCCTGCTTTTTTCGTCAAAGATTGCATCAATATATTCACAGTTCCACTGGCATTTATATATACTTCTTCGGATCGTTGGAAAGTTTCTAAATTAGTACCGGTTTTTAAAAAAGGTAATAGACATGGGGTTACTAATTATTGCCCAATTGCCATCATCAATAATTTCTGAAAAATATTTGAATATATCTTATATGATGCTACTTTCAATCATGTAAAACTGCAGATATCCCCAGAGCAGCATGGGTTCATGCCTGGCAGATCAACTGTTACTAACTTAGGTTGCTACAGACAATACTTGGCTGATGTTATTGAGGAGGGTGGCCAGGTTGATTGCATCTACCTTATTTTTGCTAAGGCATTTGATAAAATGGATCACAATGGATTTTCAAAACATTTGATTGAATTTTGGAATTCTTACCTAAGTGATAGATATCAATATGTAGAGTATAGAGGTTTTAATTCGTATTCACTTCATACCTCCTCAGATGTACTTCAATTACTTGGACCACTCTTATTCAATTTATTTATCAATGACATTTCTTCTTTATTTGTCTGTTATTTTCTTCTTTGCGCAGACGATTTACAACTTGACTCGGTAGCATTCTGTATGTTGTTTCTCACTGCAGCATGACTTGGATGCACTCAGTATTTGGTAGGATTGTGATGAGAAAATTTTAATGCGGAGGTATACTAGGAAGACACAAGAAGATTATGGAAAATTTAAAGTTATCAAGACATCAAACAGAATACTGTAGTACACAACTAATTAATCGTTTAAAATTATATTGTCATTATTTTTAATACCTTTGAAAATTCTATTGATTGTGTGTTCAATTTGAAACCTCTCTTATGGTTATGTGCAATTTTAACTCCATCTAAATTTGAAAAATTGTGCCCTGTTTCTAAAATATGGTTAGAGAAAGATGGATCTGTTTTATTAAGTCTAAAAGATCGAAAATGTACGAGTAGACCTACCGATATAAAAGTTATCACACTCTGAACAGGTTAATTTATATAATCCAAGTTTATTAAACTTAGCATTGAACAAAAAATGGGACAATTTATTTTGAGGTTTGAAGCTAACTTTTAGATTATGTTTCGATAAAATGTCTTCAATTTTTTCACTTACGGTACCAAAATATGTGAGAGAAATCAGGATTTTCTGTAAAAGGATAGATACTTGAGTAAGTTAATTGAGGTGGAAAACCATTGTTAATGGTTATAACCTTGATTATATTCAATTTTTTATTCACAAAGATTAAGCCATTATTCTAAAATAATTTCAGTCAATAGCTCCCCTTTGGAATAAATCAACTTTTTACGGAAATATGCATATAAGTATGTATTTTCACTAATTCACTAATTGGATTAAATACCCAACAAATCAGAGCTGCTGCTGTCATTAAAAGTCATTATTTGTTAAATCTAGTAAAAAATTGTTTCGAAATTCATTAACGTCTTTTTATGTCCATGTATTTTTAAATGGGTGATTTTACTGTACAAAAAGTCGCTAACTCACGGCTGTCAGGCATTCCCATCACAAAAACCATTTTTTGGAGAGAGATGGCATTACTTGCATCATTATTCATTGAAAAACCCACATGTTGAGAGAAGTAGAAGATGCCAGCACCGATTTTCGATGAATATTTGTGGGAGGAATATTCTATGGCCATTTATTGGAGTTTCAAGAACTTAATAGTCGCATCAACGGGACTAATTACAGGGAATTTCCTAAAAAACATGACCTATTAGAAAACATTCCGTTGAATATTAGACAACAAATGTACTTCCAACAAGATGATGCACCTCCTCACGATGGCAGATTTGCGACAGAGTGGCTGAATAATAATTTTCATAAAAGATGAATTAGTCCGTTTCATCCTGTGAGGCGGCCTTTAAGAAGTCCCTACTTAAATCCGCTAGATTTTCTATTATAGGGATGTTCAAACTTAAAGCAATGGATTTACAGCGAAATAATTAACACTAGTTGGAAGAACGAATTATAATGGCTGCATATGAAATTCGTGGTAACCTAAATATGCGCCATGTATATACATAGCTAATACGACGGTATCAAGCCTGCATTGCGGCTGGATCTGGGCACTTTTGCTATAATTCTTTAAATTGTGTATATTTTCTGTATTGTTTTTTTAATTTTAAGATCATTTCAGTACTAAGATTTATGTAATTAATAGATTTGTTTCGACAAAAAACATTTTTCCGTTGAAAGTTTTACACATAGCTGTGGACTCTAGTCACTACTTTTATCGTTGAAAGCTTATTTATTTCAAAAGGAAGCTGTTTAATGAAATTATGTAAGAATACATAATTTTGTAGTAAAATATATCTCACTCTAAAAAAATTATTTAGTTTTAATATTAGTCAGTGGCGAAACATATTTAAAAAAAGGTTTATCATATTGAGGATTCCACGCCACTGGCTTTTCATATTTTGCCGGCTCTACATTGGGTAATAGCTATTAATAGTAATATAATATTCATTAGACCCAATTTCAAAACAATGCCACCATCCATTTGGAAGATATGAAAAAAACAGCACCCTGTATCTTTGTAAGGACGTATGTTAGAACAAAAATGTATATGAATAAAAACTTTGTTTTTCGAGAAGAATGTAGGGTTACATTTTTTACATTTACTTCTGACGCACCTGTATATTACATTTCGTAACTAGGTCGATATTTATTCGTTTATTTTCACTTGAGAAATATCTTTTTTGACAGTCGATAAGTTACGAACCTAGTACGCTCGACGGTATCCGATTACTCCAAATGATGCTGTGAACGTAATTGACTCCGATAGTGTTCCAACCTCACCTTCCACTGCCGTAGATTCAATACATATACATAAATTAAACCTTTAGCAAATTGGTCTTTATTTCCATGTACGCGAGGAACATAATATGATATAGCAAAATATACATTGATTTGTACGTAACTCTAAGTAGATATTTATTTAATGTAATTTATTGTAATCTTGGAGCTAAATAACTTAATTTGTTCATAAATTCATAAACATTGTTAAGTTTTACTTTATAATTTATATTTAATTTTTTGTTTGAAAATTATTGGAGCAAAACTATATATGTTCCATTGGAATTTCTTAACAATTTCTTATAAGAGAGGAATTGAAATAAAAATGATATTATTGAATAGTTTCGGCATTAAGAATGTGTAAATTCATTTTAACTTATAAAGTTATGGATATAAAACATCTAATTTACATTAAATATACAATGAATATTTTTATTATCCACTATTGGTTACTTGTGTTTCAACACACAGTGTCATCATCCATAGTGGATAATACAAACATTGTATATTTAGTGTAAATTAGTGGTTTTATTTCCATAACGTTATAAGTAAAAGATTCCAACCCTTATTTACTAGTTCTATAAAGGTCTAAGAGCTTTCGAATTTGTTGAAATTCTTATGACAGTGAGTGGGGAGTGTGACGACATCCCTATCGGAATCAATTCAAATCGAATTGATTCCGATAGTATCAACGGTATATATAGTTTTGTTTTGTACGCTAGGTGGTGCAGAGCTCGCGGCGTAATTGCGTATAACAGTGGTCTGTGGTATAAAATCATAGCGTCATTTAGCTTCCTCTGTAGAACATTCGTAATGTGTTAGAAAAACCAAGGAGCTACTACCGACGAGGTCTATAGACCTCGTTGGCTACTACCTACTAGCCAACAGAAGAATGAAGATGGATCGTGGTATTTATTGCATTTCTGATCAAATATATGAAATGTAATGGCAGACCCAACCTACATGGTAGTAAAACTACACTTCCAATTTAGGCACTACGTAAACAGATATTGATATTTATAAATAAATATATCAGAGTCGGATTGGAGATTTTATGATTGCTGGAGAGCCCTTGCCATTTCTGAGGAGTCGCTACGAATAAGTTAACCTTTTCATGCCAGCTTCAAAATTTGCCATATTAAATTTCAAATTGTCTTCGCCAAAACGACGGATCCTTATGAGGGCGTAAAGCGAAATAAATCTAAGTACGGAATGAAATTGTAAGAATCAGAAATGTTATCATTGCCGAAATTCCTAATTATTTTGGTTAGAATATCTGTTTGTACACTTCAATACGATATTCTACAATTAAGAGAGAATTGTGCAAGACTATCAGGGTATAAAAGGACTTCAAATATGTATCAGCGTAATGATTAACAGCGTAATAGGTGTCGTTATGAAATTCCCCAAGTTAATCAATGCGTAAACGCCCTGCAAATGCAGGACTTAATTGTCAAAGCTGGTATTTAATGAACAATTACAAATATTCGATAGTTTCATAGCTATTGGCATATTTTGACTTCAAAATATTTCGCCTGGCCTCGACATTAAGATCTTAATTTGCATACAGAGAACATTATGCATATTGAAATGTTTGTTTATACAGAAGTCTCAATAAATAAAAGTTATATTATTATGTGTCGTTTGAACAAATTTACATTGCAACACCAACCGGCTTGAAAATTTTTACTTTTGTATATTGAGCACATGATAAGCCAATCTTGGTTGCTAATTGTAAATAATTTTTACGAAATTTGCAATATTCACACTCCTTGCAATTACATATATAGCAGGTGTTCACATGAGACCATTCATCACAAATTTCCCGCTATTTCGCATGTGTTGAAGATATCGCTCTTAGTCATTTCAATAGTCAAAACAAACGCGGTAGACGAAAATGGATCAATATAACTCTTGAACAACGTATTAACGTTATAAAAAATCAATACAAAAGTGGTGAAAAATTTTCGGGTTGCCAAAGTTCGTACTTTTGGCCAAAGATGGCGTTATTTGAAAAAAAATTTAAATTCAGATCAAACAACTATTCTACACTTATTTCAAAATCTTCTACATTTACAATCACTTTCGCCCGACGGCCTTTTATATTTTACTTCCAATTGCTTCACCTCTGCTTCCTTTACCAAAGATTTTATTGAATTTTAACACTCATGTATAAAGCTAGCTGCGGCAACTCTGTTTATAACGGCAGTAATATAAAGATATGGCCTTTTGGTATTAATAAAATATATATCACATTGTTTTGTTATAATTGAAATATATTTGTTAAAATTATTAAAAATTTCTTAAAAAGATTGGGCAAATATAAATTGGAAAGTAAAGAATTAAAATATAGTACTTTTATTCATTTATAAGTTAAATAAGTTAAATGTATCAATTAACAAATCGAGTGATTCATCCGGTAGCCTTGATAAATGTTGCCAACTAGTAGAATGAAATAGGTCACTTATTTAGGGAAATTGTTCAATTGAATTGGTTGCACTAAATTACTAACTATCACGTCATTTCTTTCTTATCGTGAACAGGATATAATCTTACTTAGGTTCATTGATAATAAGCTCAGCAGCAAAACTGAAGACAATTACAGGAGCCAATGAAATGAACGGAGCCCAAGTGTAAGAACTAGTTAATAATAAAATAGATTGAAAAAATACGTATATATATTTTCTCAAATATAATCTTTCTATGAATGCATAACGTTTTAATTAGTGATGGAAAGAAATAAGCAATTGTCTTTATCTTGTATTTTGTCTTGTTTTGGTTAGACAAAATAAAAGTCAAAACTAAATATAAGTTTTCAAGGACAAGTTCAGAATCAAGATTAAAGCTCAATCTTGATGAATTTTGGTCTTGGTACCTACAATCTTGAATTTATTTGTTTGTATTTTCATTTTACTATTTGAGAATATAAGAATGTAGAAATGTTTTCTAAAGTACATAAATTTTCATTAAAATACGTATTTTTTAAATATTTTGAATGCTCTTGATTAAAACCTATAATGTTAATATTCGTAGAACATCGGGCAAACAGTGATGATACCAAAAATGTCTGTAAAATATTAATATGTGGAAAAAGATTATCGTAGTTACAAAAAAAAGTACAAGATCAAAACAAAAAACAAGATCTTTAAAAATTCTATCGTTTCACCCTTTACTATGTGTTACAAAGTTTTATCCGTATTTTAAAATTAAACACTACTATGCTAATACTTACCACTTTTATTTATAACTTCTATTTGAATACCGTTTGAATATGGCGTAAGTTACAAATAAAAGTGATATGAAAATAGTAGCATTTAAGTTTAAAATATAGACAAGTTCTTAATTCGTAACCATGGCCAAGAGAAACAGAAAACAGCCCCTAGATGTTCTTTATTTTCAGATATTTTAATTTTAAATGAAATTTTAATCTTCTAAAAATGTAATAGACTAGACCCTTATTACACTATGTTATAGGGTAGTGATATGTAATAAAATAATTGTGTTTTATTTCCTTACATTATAAGACCATTCAAATTGGAATATCTAACAGTGAAATGTATCATTACTGAAGCCCTTGACATTGAATTTTACTTATTTCGGTCAAGGAAACAAAATATTCACACAAAGAAAGAGTGTTCGACATTTCTGTGTCAATTAGTTCCGTCAAGGAGATTTGTGGAATTCCCATCATGCAAATATCGATATTTTATTTTTTGTATCGTCGTTCGCTTATCGTTTTTTAGATAGTTATCTGACAGACTATCCCAGTTACTATGAGAAGAAAATCGCGTTAAATAAGCTTACGAATAAGATATAAAAGAAAATCGAAACTCCCCCGATCTAATTCCTGATGTGTTCAAAAGATAGACTCGCACAATGAATCTAATAACGCACAGGAGCCGAATCGGTCGAAATGCCTTTGACAGGATACCCCAATCTTTAGTACTTGTTGAATACCATCCATTGCATCCTGTCCCTGCATTAAGATGAATGTTTTCACTTCCTCCGAAATAAAACTGTTTCCCTTGTACTCTTCACATAGAACTAGCTCGGGTTCCTGTACTTCCAGTCTAAAATAAGTCGATTCAAGATAAATTGTCTTCGTGGAGAATTGCACCGTTTAGCTGTTAGAGGGCGTCGCCAAAATACTTTTTTCTAATGAGTTTAATATAATTTGGTGTGATAATGTTTCACAAATAGTGAAATCACAACATCCTTTTCCTCTGTAGCATAATCATAGCTGAGGAAATGTGCATAAAGTTTTTCAAATCTATAGTGGAAAAGGGTGTTCTTATGTTTGTCATTTTTACCTATATGATTGAATGTTTCCACATATAGAATAGAAAAGAATATTTATTAGTCTAAGTAATTTCAAATTATACAGTTAAATTTGAGCAATATGTAATATATATTACTGATTTGAATCAAAAACGCAACACCTACTGTTTGTTGAGCAATATGTCTGAAATTTTCACAGAAGGAGTACTTCAATATAATCAAGAAATGATAAAAGTTTCAACAAAAAACTCCAACGTTATCCCAGTTGTTGTTATGTTTTTTTTAAGTGAACAAGAGGGATCTTTTCAAGCTCTTATCGTAAAAATGAACATTTTACATAGTTCTACTTTCACATTTTTGTCATAAACATTATTCACAATACGTAGAGTTTGGCAACGTCAAAATTATCGTTAGTTTAGTGAGTTTGAACCCCTGGCCGGATTATTGGTATGAGGGAGGGTGGATTTTCATTTCTGGAAATTGCCATCCGTGTGCGTCGTAACGTTACAACAGTGTTAAGATGTTGGTCAAGATGGTCTGAAGAAGGCCTTAATGAGCGTCGCCACCAATCCGGACGTCCTAGGAGGCCTACAGATCGTGAAGAACGCCACCTAAGAACATTGGCCCTAAGAGACAGGTTTTCCACTACACGAGCCGTAAGAAATGACTGGATGGAAGCTTTAGGACAAAGAGTCTGAATCGCGTCCGTCTATCGACGGATAATGTCTTTTGAGCTCCGTTCTTACAGACCATTTTTATATCTTCCTTTAACTCCACGTCATTGCGCCCGTAGGCTGGGGTGGTGCAATGAGCTAGTGAACTAGGTGCAGGAATGGCATCATGTGTTCTTCAGTGACGAGTCGCGGTTTTGTTTATGCTCCCATGATGGGCGAAGTACGGTGATGCGTTTACGTGGGGAAAGAAGAAATCTGCAATTTGCTGTAGAACGTCATACTGCCCTTACATTAGGAGTAATGGTCTAGTTTTCGTCCGGGACAATTTAAATGCAGCCAATTATATAACCTACGTGTTGGAACCTGTTGCAGTGCCATATCTTTGGGGGTTAATTAATCCAATTTTGCAACAGGATAATGCCCTCCCTCATACGGCAAGGGTTAGAACGCAGTATTTAGAAGATGCTGATGTGGTTCACCAGATCTCTCGCCGATTGAACATGTCTGGGATATAATCGGTACAAGACAGAGTAGTTTACGCTACCCCCCTCACAATTTAGATGATCTTCGACTTCGTATCCGTAACGCGTGAGATGGGATACCTGTACTGTGCAAATAATGCTCATATTATATTAGCACCAAATAAAGTACTCTACTCTACTCTACTCTGAAGGCGACATTGATCATCTTGTTCAAACTGTACCTCATCGAGTAAATGAGTGCATAAGTAATCGCGGTGGGGTCACTCATTATTGAATAACTTTCTTATTTATGTTTTTTTTCACTTCAACATCTAATCATTTACTAGTCACGTTGATGTGTCTCTTCTGTGAAAATTTTAATTAAATTGCTCAACTATTACTACACACATTCTTCTGTATAGATTAAGGGTTATCGTGCTCTGTTGGATTGTTTTCTCTAGGTTTGATTCCATGTCAGCTTGTGATTAAAAATAATTCTCAAGTATTTTGCCTCTTGTGCAATTGGAATTTCTACCCCATTCAGAACTGGCGACTTTAGTCCTCTCAGTGTACTTTGTTTCTGGTAAAGGTAAGCTCCTCCTCTTGACACCACTTGTTTATTGTGTGTGAGCTCCAATACTGTTCCTGCGAATTTGCCTATCGCGATACTCGCAAGGTCGTTGGCATACCCAAAGCAGTAAATGCTAGCCTTTTCAATAGACCATACACCAGAATAGCCCACAGAAGAGGTGATAACACTCCTCCTTGCGGGCATCCCCTACCAGCTGTAGCTGTGACTGTGATCATAATCCTTTTTTACAGATTGGCGTTTATCCATCGACACAGGAGGGAAGGAACCCCTTTTCTGTCTAGAGCCTTGGTAATGGACTTTGTTGATGCATTGTTGAAGGCATCCTCGATGTCGACAAACGTCACCACGACTATCTCTTTATCTTCGCACGATTTTGTTAGTAGCCTGTTAAGATCATCCAGTGCCAATTCTGTTGATTTACCTGGCTGATACGCGTATTGGCGTTCGTTGAAGGGGTTTGTTGATAAAACCTCTTCTGTTATGAATCTGTCTATTAGTCTTTTCAGTGTTTTAAGCAGGAATGACACTATACTGATTGGTCGGTATGACAGTTGATTGATATCACCCAGATCGAAAACATTTAGATGTAAAGGCGAGCATTTTTTTGGGGGCGCGATGTTTATTATCTTGATTGTGAAGGGAATAATCATTACTGGCCAATATTATACAAGATGTGTAGAAATTGAAGGCACGGATGGTTTAGTAAATTCCGACTTGGCCTATATAAAGGTTCCACCATAACAATGCACCGATGCATGCTTGGTCATGTCTCTAAGCCAAAATTGTCTGAACGGATATGTGAATTGTTTACGCATCTACCCTATTTGGCTGATCTGGAACCATCGGATTAGAATGCGAAATTAAGCTTTCGGGTCAAATGGAAGAATGAAGTAAATCGCATAGGGTTGTTTCGGAGCCCTCGTAGAAACTCACTTCCGGAAGAAAATCATAAGAGTGGATGGTACATGTTGGGAAGAAGTCATCTAGGGAGAAGATTTTGGTGAAGAATTAACTATTATTTGTTACTGAAACTGTCAATATCAAATCATGTTACCTACTCTTCACACCATAATGAAATTAATTTCTGCCTTTCCTTCCACCTCTCTAAAGGAATAATTTAATTTATTTCACACATCAGAAATGATATACGAATTCCAGAATTACAGATGAATATGTTTTGATCCTCTCATAACTAATTTGTCCAACTCAAACAAATCTGAAAGGTGGTTTCCTCGATTTTTGTCCCTTAGTGTACATCGGATTCAGAACTGAGATATCCCGCTAAGTCTTGGGAACCTCAACCAATGCGTCTATACAAAGTCCTTTCAGCGGCAGTGCACGGATCAGAGTGACCTGTGTACGTATTAAAGATGTCTCTGCTATTGTCATCTTTCATAAATTTAATCAAACCGTGGAGCGGAAATTGTATTTGGTTGTGCGCTTCTTTATTTAGAAGCGTTCTTTCAATCCGTAATTCTGTGCGGTTTCTCATTATTACGTGGATCTCATATATACAGGGCTTTATTTGCAAATATGATTTCCTGGATGCCATTCAATTAGGGTAGCTTCGTAGATTCTTGATCAATACAAACACGTTGTGACACATTTACGAGGAACTATTTAACCATTTATCTAACTTCTGGTGTTATATTGAAGGGAGATTATTCAAATTACACTTCAATGTTCGTTTGAATAAAAAAATACTGCAAAATTTGAATTTAATCGCCATCAGTATAAAATACAGAATTAGCGCTTAGGGCGCTAATTACAAAAGGAGATTTGAATTATTTTTGAGAGATTGCGGCTAAGTATGTAACGGTGTGAGCCCCGTTGCAGGGTTTAATTTCAGTATTCTTTGAATTCCTAATTAATTTGAATAAATAAGACCGGATATGTGAGGCCCTGGCCTATGTTATGATAGCGGCAACTGTACAGTCATCACGGTATGTTATCATTTTACATAAATTCACGGAAGGTGTCATTCTGTCTAGATTGATGATTTTTAGGCAGATCGATTCATCATTGTGAGTGGGAACGTTGAACCAGGTATGTCGTATCTAATAGTTTCTGTCACTTGGGACATTTTTATGTATCATCCAAAAATCTAGTCAACAACAACTTTATAGTCGTTTAAATATTGTTATAATTAAGTTTGGTTTGATATAGAGTTTTCGATTGACTAAATATTTTTGGAAATTCTCTTAATGGACGAGATGCCTGCGGATAGTTCCACCACAATCATTCATCTCATTTTCACTCTCATCTTGGTTTAACTTAACTTCATATTTTATTTCCATTCTCTTTGATTTAGTTAGACTTTAATCAGATATAGAACCAGTTTCGTTATTTTGTAATATCTTTTCCAACCTGGAATTTGTGCTCTTCGTGGTCGAGGAAGGTTATCCTTTGTAGCCAGAGATGCGGGTTGAGGAAGCAAGTTGTTCAAGGTGAACTGGTAGTTAGAGGATAAGTATCGTTTTTTTTATCAGGTTGGAACTGTAAAATTGTTCAAATCCTTTTTACAATTCATAGTATTTGATTACATATAGACTTCCCTTTATATTTATGAATTGCTCCAAACTATTCAGTACCTCATCTTGTGAACTCATTAGATAATCAAAAAAAAACAATCCGGGGCCCGAGTACAGTATTTTTTCACGTTTTGATCATACCACCGGTATCGATGTCAATTAGTGCCATTTGTTATCAATTGTAATGATTAAAATTTACGATATAATCGCTGAAGTAAGCTGTGTGTGAGAAGAAACCTAAAAAATTTTAATTGTCACATCGCGGGTAACAAATAAATTTTAACGTTTTCCTCCTGAACCTCTCTTTCGGGACACTAATCTCGTTTCCGAGCAATTTCAACTGTCTACCTTCGCAATTAATCCAAATCCATAGAGGGCAGACGAAATCCGCTAGAAGCCTTGTTATCCACTCATCGTTGATTGACTTTGCTGTTATTTGCTAAATTTTATTCTTTCAACATTTATTAGAAAAGCTCACTAATACTTTACTAAAGCATATTTTTTTAGTTTAGTTCATTGTATTTTCGAGTGTACTCTGTTCACGAACATACAAATATATATATATATCAATTATGCTCTCAACGGGAATTTTCTTTATTCCGATATTCTGGTATTACAAATGCTGGCAAATTTTCAATAGATCCAGTAAAAGGTTGATAATTTTTATTTTAGATTATCTATCTATTCATTCATTTTAGCCAAGGATTCTGTTCGTCCTATGGAACTACCAATATTCCAAAATCAAAATAATTTTAAGCATATTAGAACTGAATAAGGCTTCATAGAACAAATTTTTTTGGATATTTTTGGCTAACAGAAGTAGGCTTCCGAGATAAAATGGCACGACTACACCCGCCAACTTTTCGCCAACCATTACATGCGCTATTTAGTCAGATTGGAACTGGAGCTGAGAATATCAGATTATTTTCTAAAATGTATTATTTTTGTATATATTTTGAATACCGGAGAGGAAAACCTATACTGTTCGAAGCACTTCGTGTGAGCCAGCAGTAGAATGTCGGGAGAGGTGATTGGCATTGGAATTCCTTCTGAAAATTTGGAGGTTATCGGCATAAGGAAAGACCTCACTAGGCAATGGAACCATAACTTCTACGTTCGATAGAAAAATGAAGTCTTGTAGGAAGAAGTTCGGTAGGTCTCGAGCTTGACAATGGAAGGGGTGACTAACATAACTCATATTTATGTGATTATATGGCACGCTTGATTCGTGAGCTGTTTTCTTTATTACAAATTTTGTTCGTGTTAAGGCAAACACACACTTTTGAATTTCATCCGAGCATCGGTATTTGTAAAAGGGTTCCCTGAAACAACTTCTTCGAAAGTAAATCTCAAACCTTTTTCCTTTGTCTTTCAGTCATTGTTTATAAATATACTCTTGAATTAATTCTATGAAATACATAGATGAATCAGAAAAACAAATTTTAAAATGAAAAATGGGATATACAAAACGTAACAAACTTGTAGGTTATAGTGATGGGTCGTTCATGAGCGAGTCGTTCGAAATGAACGACTCAGTTGAGTGAGCGGTGAACGAACGACTCGGTACTGTGATGATTCGTTCAATTAAACTCCGATACAAACGAACTAAGATACGATACAGACTCACAGAGTGAGTTGCTCAATGTTTGCAGCCATAAATCTGTAGTGCTCGAGAGAGCTTCCGTACTTATCGTACTTCCGTGCTAGTTCACTAGTTGAGTCAATTCTGTTAGCGGTTAGGTATCTAGCTTTACTTAATCAAGCAATATGGTTGGCATGTTTGTCTGCGCTCTGCGTCACAATATCTTTATCATTTCATTAAGTTCAAGCTATATTGCTACCACCTGATAATATTAAATTCTGGATTATCCTTTAGTATTAGTTGTAAATGTTGAAAATTCTACATGACTGAGAATATGGATGCGAAATGATAAAGTTCATCTATACAAAGATATATATAATATAATAAATATATAATATAATATAAAGATATACGGAAGGCTGCAAAATAACTTAACTGCAGCTGTTGGCCAATTACATGCTGAGAATTGACTAATTGAGATAAAGATGAAGAGTGAAAGAGTCTATCAGCCGAATGGACGTATCAAATAAGCGGTAATCCCCGGTAAACGTGTAGGTAGTGGGTAGGTAAAGTAGGTATTACAATGCGAGCATAGATTTCTATAGCCTCTAATCCATGCGAGCTTTCAATAAGAGAAAGAGACGCATCGTGCAAATCGCTCAAATGAACGACTCAGTACAAACGACTCACTTGAGTGAGCTGAACGAAATGAGTGCGCTCATTAAAAAGAGTCGTACGACCCAACGCTAGTAGGTTGATTGGAATGTCGGAATATAGCCTACTAGAATGGAAGGCCGGTGCTGTTAGTCTGTTCGAGTCTTCCAATGCTGTAAAGTATTCGTCACTCGTCAGTCGGTGAATCTATTCTACTTACAGAATATACAGTAATAGAATAAAGCATGTTTTATTTTAGCTGCAAACAATCAACAAAAGTATAGTTAGAGAGATTGAGTGAAGTGATAACTGTTACAATAAAATAATTTCTTATTCTTTAGGCACGTAGTCATTTTGATTTCATTAGGCCGGCATTATGAATAGTTTGATTTATCGATAGTTCAGAAGGTTCTATTAGTTTTCTTTAGGATATCTTGATTTGGTGATTATTTTTATTTTTCATCATTTTATAGGAGACTGCCTCAAGTGTTCTGTACAGAACTGCAAATGGAACTATGTTAGTAATCCAGGTAAGATTTATTATTCAACATTTGCTTTTCCACGAGACGAGAGTTTGAAGTAAAAATGGCTTTGAGCAATGCATAGAGATTCTTTCGTTCCCAGTAAAAATTCATACGTATGTTGTAAAAATTTTCCTGATAGTGACATTATTAGAGGATGCAAGACAACGAATCGTGATGTATTTGTACTTGTGTGTCCTAGAACGGTTCCAAAACTTGTTCAAGAAGAGCTGTGTTGGTTTGTATCGCCCCTCGAGCCGGAAGATCCATCCAGTCAATGTTCCCATTACGTTGAGTTTTCTAAGGAACATTTACACTTTCTCTTGATATGTAATATATACCTCAGCAGACATGTCAATCGGTGACACTACAGATCGACTCGTTCCACTGATCACTTAGAGGAAGCGAAACAGCTTGTCTGCAACTATTTATCTGTGATGTGTCATGGATGGATCTAGCTGGAGAGACCAATACGTACATAGTCAAATACTTTTCAAGGAGTACCACCAACCTTAAAATTAAGCATTACTAATATTATTAGTTATACATTTTTTTTAAATCTTTGATAAATCTATAACAATCTGGCAACAGTACTAAAACTGAAACACATGATTGACAAGGTGCATCGATTTAGTTTTTTTTTTAGAACGAACAGGAACCCAGTCAATATTTATCCGTCTGGTTCGCAAAATAAATCGATCTGACAATTACTAATTAATTACTTGTTTTTAATTGATTTGTTTGAACAGTTTTCTTCTTTAAGAAATGTAGTGTCACTTGATTTAGTGAGAATTGATTATTTGAAACAGCTTTCTTTTATAACTGCGAGTTTAATGTAGCTTCATCTATCTGACAATATCAACACTAAATCAGTGGGTTCGGAGAGAACTGATAATTTGGAACAGTTTTCTTCATTTAGAACATAGTCTCATCTATCGGATAATATCAAGACTACATCAATTGTTTAGAAGAGAACTGATAATTTGGAACAGTTTTCTTCTTCTTTTAGAACATAGTTTCATCTACCGTATAATATCAGAACTAAGTCAATAGGTTTGGAGAGAATTGATAAATTGGAACAGTTTTCTTCATTTAGTACATAGTGTATACTGTAGTCATCTATCGGACAATTTAATAACAAGTTGACAGAACTGAATATTCCCAACAGTTTATCGTAGTCTATCGGACAATATCAAAACTAAGTCAATGGATTTGAAGGGAACTGATAATTTGGAAGTTTTGTTCTTTTGGAACATAGTTTCATCCACCGGATAATATGAGAACTAAATCAATTGGTTTGGAGAGAACTGGTAATTTGGAACAGCTTTCTTCTTTGAGTGCATAGTCTATACTGTAGTGCTTTCTACCGGACAATATCAAAACTAAGTCGACAGAACTGATTATTCCCAACAGTTTTCTTTATTAGAA
Organism: Endomychus coccineus; assembly: GCA_958510875.1. Lineage (NCBI taxonomy): Eukaryota > Metazoa > Arthropoda > Insecta > Coleoptera > Endomychidae > Endomychus > Endomychus coccineus. The sequence continues at coordinate 25,861,926 of OY294068.1, read as the reverse complement.
CTTAGCTTAATGTAGTGTCATCTACCGGACAATATCGAAAATAAGTCGAGAGCCGATTTGAAAGTTTTCTGTAAATAGTCATGGGTCGATTTTGATCTGTGAGGGCTCATTCGATTCGTCTTGACACCTAGATCAAAGCTTACCACTTTTGGTCCTTGAAAAACTGTTTATTTTGTTAATAAACAATAAATAGTGGCGTTTTAAACGCTATTTTGCATTGATTTCAAGTAGTTAAAGTCTATTTTTTCATTTATTTGACCGATAAAGTGTTTATTCAATGTTTATAACAATGTGCTAATTGACTATTAGTTAATAAACAACAAAATTGAAGTTTTCTAAATATTCGACATTAGTCATTTTCGTATAATTAGGACCTGCTAAACATGAATTAGATGTCCATTTTTTAATTAGTTGTTAATGTAATTAGTTAATAAACAATTTCTAAGTTAACAAAAATATTCAAGATTAGTTAGTTCTCCAAATTCATATATATTTCAAAATTTTGTCTTAATTTAATTAAAACTAATTTAAATATAATTTGAAATGTTGTTTCATTTATTCCAGAATAAAACCTCTCCTTGATATGTGAAAATCATGTATTCAGGTCCTAATTATCCGAAAATGACTCTTAATGTCGAATATTTAGAATTTTTGTTTGTTTGTTAATTAGAAATTGTTTATTAACAAGTTGTTATAAACATTGGATAAACACTGTTTATCGGTCAAATAAATAAAAAATACACTTTACTTGCTTAAAATCTATGGAAAATCGCGTTTAAGACTTTTTTTGCCACTTTTTATTGTTTATTAACAAAATAAACAATTTGTCAAGGACCAAATGTGGTAAGCTTTGATCTAGGTGTCTTTCCTTATCAAGTCCCCCGTTTACTGGACTAAAACTACAGGCTATCCGTATCACGTCATTTGCTTGTATAACTTTGTAATAACATGTTGCCCAAATATCAGCAAATTTTCTGACTAGATGAAGCCATCGGGATATTGTGAAGTTACCAGCATTTGTAGCTCTTATAGCCAATATACCAATCTAACACAAAATTCGGGAGGTAAAAGGTGGTAATGAATCTATTCCCCTAAATTAAAGAAAACTAAAATTGTGATAAGTCTATTTAAAAATAATTTATATTTACAACTATACAGTTTTATCACTTAGACACTATTCAGGTTACTCTTTTAAAATATAATTCACAAAGTTCCAAATAGTTGTTTTGCTCTATCAGATTTTTGGTTTTTCTGGACAGCGGGACTTAGTTCTGAAAGTCTCAACTTTTTCAAATTGAGAGGAGTCGAATCTGCCGCTTTTCTTTTCTTGACCTGTAAGGAAGATGACATTTACAATTTTTCAAAACTATTTTCAATGTACTTTTATTATTTAATTTAATTTCAGGTAAATAATTGGATGGTTTGTTACGTAATACAATAAAATAAATTGTTACCTGTCCTTGCTCTACAGTGTGGAATACAATTTTTTTGGAGCTTTTAGCTCCACTGGAAATTTTTATAGATTCCCCTAAACGTTGTAAAACTTGTTCGCTTCTTCCTAAAAACGATCCTCTTTTGTTCTGAAAGCAAACATTTTATCAAAACAGAAATTGTATGTGAATGCATAAGCATAAATGTAACATTTAATCAATTAATCCAGTCTTTTCATATGATTGTAAGATATGTTAGTTAAAAAGGCCAATAAAAAGCATTTCAAAATATTTCGTGATCGGATCGCCATCTTCAATCTAATTGAAAAACCGAAACTTGACTTGTACAAGAAACCTTTTCAGGTTGGCTGTGAGATTACTCAGAACGTTCTGATCCGATTAGAAAAAAGATAAAATTTAAAACTTTTCCATCAGAATATCGAAATATATGACTACTAGCTAATATACATAGAACAAAGCGTCAGCTGTGCCGCCGCGATAACGTTCCCAAAGTTTCAATACTTAATAAAAATATTTCTAATGAGTAAAAACAGCTAAAGGCCTGGACAGATGTAAAATTATATGCTATGACATGTGAAAGTTATTTGAATTGACAGGGATATCTATAATATCGAATGGTCTGTCACAGACATTATGTGTCTGTCTATTTCATCATGTAAACGTTACATGTCTTATTCATAGGTTATGTGTTGTCTGTCATAGAATAGTCTGAACTATGATGATAAGATCCATTAATCTATGGATATGTCTGACATGTAAATTGTACGTGATTATATTGGCATTCATAAAAGTCCAAATATATGGAATCCCTTGTACCCTGTTCGGAATTAGGTTTCGAAAAATCCATTCTTAGCGTGTCTACGTCGTTTAAGAAACTTTAGTTTCAGAGATTTCGTGATGAGTGAATAGTATTTGCCTTGATTTCATAACCACAATATAACAAAACCTTGTTTTATACTGACACTGACACCGGTTTGCCACAGAGTAAACGCATACAATAGAATGCGACTGCAAGGTGAAAAGTTCCTGATAAATAGAACAGATGGCGCCACAATCGAAAATCCTATGTAACATTTGTTACTGGTATGGCATTCAGTTCTGTTTTGACCATAGAGATCTTAGAATAGAGGTATTGAGTGACCTTTTTCTTGCAACCGTTCAAGAAAAAACTCGGGAATAGGCTCCGCCCACTCGAAGCTCTGCTCAGTATTTATATACACGCCGTCTATAGAGTGGGCGGATCGTCCGAGAAAGAGGGGGTGGATTAATATGATTATTTATCCCGAGATTTTTCTTAAACGGTTGCATATAAAATACATTGGCCATATGGAGCTCAACACCTCTATTCTAAGATCTCTATGGTTTTGACACACATCGAAAGCAAGGAACCTTGAAGATTTTTGTAAACATGGAAAAAAGTGAATTTCGCGTCTTCATTATCTATTTCTTGCGTGGAAAAAACATTACGCAAAGGAGTGTCTGCCATTTTCTAATAGAAGCGACAACACTACACGTCAAAAAATATTTCAAAAAGAGACATCATACCCATTTTTATAAGCAACCAAAGTTTCAGTAAATGCATAATAGTCCAATGTAGATACTTACAAACAAATTTAGGGGCAGTTTAGCAACATGACTAGCTCCATCTTTGACGGAAGACGTTTCGCAAATTGTAGTCTTATTTCTTATTATAGTTTTATGGGCAAATTTCAAGGTTTGGCTTTCTATCCTTATGCTTTCATTGTCTTCTTGAGACTCAGACTGTTTCTTGATAAGGAACATTTCTCGTTCGTGTCTCATTTTTCTCCACTGCTCTTCGCTTTCTTCCTCGTCTATGTAGGCTTCACCGTCATCTTCTTTCGATTCGTCAATTTCGTTACCGGCAGAATCTAAAAACGAACAGAAGCAATCTAACAGAATTCAATGTTATCATTAATTTTGTACCTATATTTTTCCAACGAAATTGCCTGGCTCGACCCGAACCGTGTAATTCGCCATCTTCCAAAAGCAGTTCCTGAAGTAATTTTACTTCTTTGTTATCTTCATCCAACATTTGACGCCTAAAAAGTATTCATTATTGTTGCTATATCAAAGATTACATTCTAATTCGAAGACACTCATTTTCTTCGAGTCCCATTTTATTTATTGAATAATAAATAACTGTTAATGAAGGTACACTATATGATGAAAAAAAATTGGGTGACGCATTTCATCACCGATGTGACTTTAACAAACACTACTGTGTTTGATATAAAGTCACATCGTTAACGAAACGCGTCACGCAATTTTGTTTTAAATATAAAGCAAATTTATAAACAATTGTTTTACTTTGTAATTAGGTTCAGACATATTTTAAACCTATTTAGGATACCCCAGTTTTTTCGCTTTTATTAATTTTCAAAAACAGTGTCAAAAAAAAAGATAATATGAATTTAACGAAATAACGCAGGGGTAGTCCGATGTACTCAGAACTCTCTGACGTCACGATTCTACTCTATGTTTGACAATATAGTCAATAGTAAGTGCAAAATTAGAAAATAATTAGCTACAAAAATTGGTTTACCTTGGGCAAATTGTTCAACTATAAATCATCGATATCTAATTTCTTTTTCACCTTGAAGATCCCCAGGTATCGCATAGGTCTGATGCCCCAAATATATTATAGAACCGCTTTCGAATAGAGGAATTGTTTCGTTTAAATCTTTCCTTATATATATTAACCAATTGTAGTTGTCTATCAAATTTCTGGTTTCATTAGCCTAAAGCTATTGCTATGCCCTATGAAGAAAGATTGCATTTGGTATTTTTTACTATCCACACTCGAACTGTCTCTCTGATGGAGATTTGTATTACACTGTAGTAAAGCTGCCTTATTAATTATCAATTAGAATTCATTTAGATATCAAACAAGGTGCTAAAGAATAGCCATGAATGTAAATAAAAATAGGATATTCTTTGTTGTCTTTTATTACGGACAAGTCAAGTATAGAGTTCATTTCTTAGTACAACTGTCCCTTCATGAATTAATACAGTTTGTTCTTTGAATCTGTGGGACGGAAACGAAATGTATAGTCTCTGAATCCTTGTCAAGGAAGGGTCAGTTTCAATGGGAAATTAAAAATTACGTATTTAGCAGAAATGGTTCTAAATAAACAAGTGCTTTACAGTGTATTGTTAGTTAAGACATATTTTATGATCTAATTCGAAACGGCAGGTTGATCCCTTGCTTAACAAAGGTTTTTTTTACACTGTCTTTTCCTTTGAAGCTACAATCTATTTACGTAACCATAACATAAGACGTGTAGAATAATTCTTTTGTATCCATCCTCTCTCATTGGGTAAAAGTTACTACCCCTCAAACATATTGGTCAAAGAGGAGTGTTATCAAAGATTATAAAAAATCAAACTCACCACACTAAAGCCAGTTATATTTTAACTTCTTGAGTTAAATCTTGCTTTGACTATTTCACGAATCACTTAAATCATATTTTAGAAACCTTTCAAAGTTTTCTAGTTAAGCTTGCGTTGTGGTGTTTATGGTAGAATTTTAGCTGAATACATAAAATTTAGAATTCCTTGAATAATTAAATCATAATAGTTTTGTTTAACTCTTTACCCTGGTACATCCGAACTGAGTCAGATTAGTTTTCCACTTCGTATCTAGGTTCTAATAACGTTAATTTAAAATTAAGGATTACTTAATTGTTTTCCAAGTTTAACATAATTTCTAAATTTATACTTTAGTAGTACTTAGTTCTGTAACTTTTAATTCATTTTTGTAATTGTTTTGTTTCTTCATCATTATTAAATATTTTATATTTGTTTTGATTGAGTACTTAGCGTAATTTATCAATCACCTTCGATCACACAGTGCTTGATTAATGTGTTAGTGCCTCAACCAAATAAGAGGGAGTATTACATATATCTATCAACCGTATTGTTGCCTGATTTGCCTAGCTAATGAGAAACCCATGATATCGTGTTACTTCCTGGTTATTGGTAAACATACTGCAAGTTATATTGATATGAATTAATCAAGCCAAATGATATAAAATAAGTAAACTGATAACCTTTTAGAAAACTAAGAAAACCAAGGAAGAGGCTCATTATTACAACACATAGCACTGATTCAGGCCTGTAATCATTGCCTGTAATACTCTTGTGCCTATCCGAGAACAATGAACTCCAATAGTTCATTTTCTTGCTGCATGTATGACACAAAAATAAGTTAGAACCTAACAAATTTGAACTTCTTGGAACAAGAAAAACTCTTTCGTTAAATGAAATAAAATATTAGATTCTCGTTTGCTAAACTTTGCACTTGGAACTATATTTATTTGCTTTAATTTAAATTCTCTAAATCCCCTTCGAACACTAATTAATTTCGAAAATTATCTATTTAGTCTAACCCTTTACTGTTCCTCATTTTATGTATAATAATCATAAATAAAATATGAATTCACCCTTACATTTGCAACTTTTCAATGTCGCTCCTCATTTTGTTTTCATCAAAAACTTCCTGGTCACCTTTTTCGAATTCCAAATCGTCCAAATCTCTTTCATCTTCATCTTCACTTCCCCACTCCGATTCTGACAATTCTGCCTCATTTTCGAAAAAGTCGCTAGCTTTCAGAGGTGCTTCTGTATCAAAAAATCAAAAATTTAATACATAGTTCACACATTTAGAAAAATTTTCAATTACTTGTTGCAGCATCTTCTATCTCATTTTCTTCCGAGTCGTAATTTACGTTATGTGAACTTTCCTCATCGTGTAAGTCAATCGGATCCCCCAAATCTGGTGGTTCGCTAACTGAACTTTCGTCATCTGTTTAAAAAAAGAATAACATTCACTAGTTCAATTTGAAGCAATACAATTATAATTTCATCGCACAAACCTGAAAATGACAATTTCCTCGTTTTCCTCCTTTTAACATGTAATTCGACCCCATCATCATCGTCTGAATCGATAACTCCACCAGCTGCTTGAGTCTCTGATGGCTCATCATCTAATTGAATTTTCTGCGAATTGTCATTTGCAGAAGAATAAAACTTTTTCTTGAATTGCTCCAACTCCTCTTCGTCTATTAATTGCGAAATTATTTGTTCTTCGCTTTCATTCAATGCATTCTTCGTTTGTTCGTTGTTTTTTATTGCGGTAAGCTGTTCGACAGATTCCGAAATTCCCGTGAAAGCACCAGAACAAATATCGGCTAAATCTTGAGTGCACACTTCTTTGCCTACATTATAATTTGTGTTTTCCAGATTAACGGTAGTCGCTTGTTGTGTTGCGGATTCACAAGGCTCTTGATTCTCACCTGCCTGGGATTCCATAGTGGGTGGAAATACTCCAGAACAAATATCAGCCAAATCATCTTCGTTAATCTGTGAAGATTATGTCGGATTACGTTCAATGTAAAGCGGACTGATTCGTTTGAATTATGCTATTATTTGTGAATGTTAGAAGAGCAATCGTTTTTACAGGGTGTAAAAATGTCACAAATTATGGTAGGGAAGCGGATATTTGGTAAATTAAGAACCCAGTGTTAGGAAATTAGCATCTAAAGTTGACAACAACGAACATTGTGAAGAGCAAATATCGCAACCCGCCTGCGCATACCGCCTATACAGTAACTGGTGAATAAGAGACTCATGTGAACACACATTGTTTTCTAATCATTTTTATAATCAACAATTTACTGTGTAAAATAACGTATGCAGTCCACAACCATTTATTCAAAGCCAATGTACAAATATAAGAACAAACGTTTTTACAGTGTGTAAAAAATGTCACAAATTATGGTGGGGAGGCGGATATTTGGTAAATTGTGAACCCGGTGTTGGGAAATTACCATGTAAAGTTGACAACAATGCACATTGTGAAATGTAAATATCGCGACCTGCTTGCGCATACCGCCTATACAGTAAGTTGTTAATAAGAGACTCATGTGAACACACATTGTTTTCTAATCTTTATTATAATCAACAATTTACTGTGTAAAATAAAGTATGCAGTCCACAACCATTTATTCAAAACCAATGTACAATTTCCAACACCCGGCTTCATTAGTGGAAACAATATTGGCAACTAAATCGGGGTTCACGACAACATTGCGTCATCGAAACCAGGGGCAAAAAAACAGAACGTGCTAGATAATTTGGTAGATTTCCTCCATTCATTGTGCATGATACGGGTAAAACTACTGTTCGTGGAACAATCTCCAAACAAGAAGAGCATCAAATTTTACATCGGCTGATATTTCCCGCAAAATCGTATTCGCATCTGTTCTACCCATGCTAAAATTGCCTTTTCTGCCCTAGGGGTGGACACCGACTCACAGAATTAAGGAACTGTTTCCCAAATGAACCGATTACAAGTCCATCTTTAGTACAAGGTGCAATGTCTGATAACACTATGTAACAAAATTCAACTTTTTGTTCTGCCCTACTACTACTATATTGGTGTTGTGGAGGCCAATCTGTTCTGATCGTCGAACTGAAGAACTTAACCTTTTCGATGTTTGCGTTCGATTCCACATCTATTTCGAATAATTAAAAGTCACCTTAGAAGTATAAGGTTTGCTTTTGCGCTCAGGGCGAATATTTTTCCAAAAGTAAAACTTCGCTGTGAATATCCTGGAATAACTTTTTATAAACTTGACTCAGCACCAGTCTATGATATATCAAACTATTCGCAATTGTGTGTAGAAGTGAGATAAACAGTTAAAAGTTGCATATGTGATACTGTTTGGCTGCTATTTGCAGAAAAGTAAAAAAAACGCTAAATTTTCTTCAAAGTTAACGTGAAAATCACCAAATAAAAAATCGTAGAACCAAATTCAGATCCAAATACCGTTTTTTCGCAATTTGTATCTGTAGAGTGACTCATTACGAAGAGATTGATACCATTCCGAAGTACATATGGACTTTTATTAAAAAGTTATAGCGCGTTAACCGATTAAGTTTCATGAAAATTCTCACATATTTAACCCATCAAAGCCCAGGCAAAACGCAGCCTAATTACAGTCCAACTAATTATGCAGTTCATAGCATAAGTGGAAAAAAAATACCCGTTTTTTTTGTTTGGCCAAATTGATTGTTTAAACAATCATTTATTAATTAGCGTTTTAACAATATACAATTGCTGAGTTTGCGACAAAAAGTCGGTAGGTCATAGTAATTTTGTTCACAGAGTCGATTGGCACCCTTAAATAGACGAAATTTTGTTGATTTATAACAATTGTTTAAACAATGATTGTTTAAACAATCAATTTGGCTAAACAAAAAAACATGGGTAATTTTTTCCATTGATTCTATGATCTGCGTAGTTAGTTTTTTTTTTGCACTTTCCTGAGCATAGATCTAACAGCTGAATTGTTAATTAGCGTTTTAACAATAAACAATTGTGCAAAATGCGAGGATAAGTCCATATCTCGTAGTAATTTGGTCTTCTAAGTCGATCGGCACCCTCAAATCGGATTTTTTACAATTGTTTAAGCAATTATTTTCGGTTTCAAAAAAACACGGGTAATTTTTGTTCCACTTATGCTATGAACTGCGTAGTTGGTTTGGCTGTAATTAGGCTGCGTTTTGCCTGGGCCTTGATGGGTTAAATATGTGAGAATTTTCAAGAAACTTAATCAGTTAACGTGCTATAACTTTTCAATAAAAGTCCATATGTACTTCGGAATAGTATCAATCTCTTCGCAATGAGTCACTCTACAGATACAAATTGCGAAAAAACGGTATTTGGATCTGAATTTGGCGATTTTTACGTCAAATTTGATGAACATTTTTTTTTCAACTTTTCTGCAAATAGCAGCCAAACAGTCTTACATATGCAACTTTTGACTGTTTAACTCACTTCTCCACACAATTGTGAATAATTTGATATGTCATAGACTGGTGCTGAGTCAAGTTTATAAAAAGTTATTCCAGGACATTCACAACGAAGTTTTACTTTTGGAAAAAAATTCGCCCTGAGCGCAAAAGCAAGCTTTTAAGCTTTTTAGCTTCTAAGGTGGCTTTTAATTATTCGAAATAGATGTAGAATCGAACGCTAACATCGAAAAGGTTAGGCAGAAAAGTGTGTTACATAGTGTAATCCGATATAAGTCATATCGAGAATTTTTTTGATTACAGAAAACCTAATGATCGTAGAACATAGTGTGAACCAGCGATGTTATGTTGGAAGAGGAGATAGCCATTGGTATTTTTCTAAACTTTAGAGGTTTTAGGCATCAGGAAAGACCACACTAGCCAAAGAGAAAAATGGAGTCTGGTCAGTCTGCGAGCGTGACCGATCTGAACTGGTTTAGTTTGCCTCTCGGGAAACTCTAGTGATGGAACAATAGCGAGATTTCAAAAGAACACCGACCATGAAAATATTTCTAGAAAAGGGAAAGATCGCACGACTTTCCAAGATGTTCTAGAGAGGTCAATAAATTCGTAAGTTTGACGTCACCAATAGAATAGAATGTAACAGCTTCAGCGTACGTTTGGTTAGTGAACTCCAAACATATACTCCAGGACAGGTCGAATCTGTGCTTTGTAGATCATGAGAAGATGCTGGGGTGCAGAGTAGCTCATGAAACGGAATAGAAAACCAAGTTTCTGTGAATCGCTGTTGCTGCCGATTCCGAACATGAAAATTGAGCACTTCATAGGAATATTTTCTTCATTATATTAAAGAAATGGCTTGATTACAATTTCCAACTAAGTAACATTCAACTTACCTGAGATTGTGAAGAACATGAAGGTTCATAGAACAGTTTCTTCTGTAAGCTTGATTGCCGGTTATTTTCCTTCAGAGGGGATGGATCTTGTGGCATTTGGAAAGGCGATATAATTGGCGAATCTCTTGAAAACTATCACAGAATGCAATAAGATTAGTGCAATTCCAAGAAGTGAGCCGTTAATACTGACCTTAGAATCAGAATTGAGATTTTGTAGTCCAGTTATGTATGAGACAGGAGTTAAGAAATCTTGCTGCGTTTGGGTTATGTGTCTTTGAGGAGTTTTGTGATTAGGTGGTTGATGTGGTGGCAGAATATCATCTTCATCTGGTGAAATAAAACATTTGTAATCTCAAGCGCTACCAAATGATGAAAGATTCGCAAAATCATTAAAGAATTCTGCAGTAGAATTTACGAGGTATCAATTGGAATATTGCAAATTTAGGAAACAAACTATGGAATTTATTAATTACTGAAAAATTATGAGTGAAAATTTTGAATTTTATACAAGTATTTGAAGGTAATGGTTCTAATTTGGTTAGTTGGCTACTTTCCAATTTACTTTTTTTTGTTTAGAAATTAAATTATTGATTTGTGGTAACAATTGTCCAACACAAGTTGCTGAATAATTTTGCTCCATACATAATGACGTAAGGATCACGTATTCAGTGCAGTTCGTATCGGGGATATTAATATTTGAAAGTCATTTCTGTAGAATGTTTATCGAGTCAAGGATTGGGGTGTTTGTAAATAGTGTGACATCATCAAATGAAACTAAAGTATCAAGTTTGAAATCTTTCAGCTTTGCAATTAGTTCCAAAGAATTTATTACAGATAAACTTAGTTCGGCTTGGAAGTTGCGAAATTCTTAAACTAATCATTTTGCTATCTCATGAGTATATAGAATATCAGATCTCATTAAGGGAATAGGCTTGTCTATTTATAGCAATTTTTGCTAAAAGTGAAATAATTTTGCTCCATACATAAAGATGTAAGTATCATATTTTCTGTGGAGTTTCTATCAGAGATAGAATCTGGCTTCGGAATCGTATTCAGCGACCCAAAAAACACCCTTGGTGCATTCGAAATGCCTTAAACACGTAAATTGCAAAATAACATATTAGGGGTGCAAAATTGGTCAATTCTGTCGATTTTACCAACCCTGCGATGGATTGCAAGTAAATCTGGCTACGGATTCGTGTTCAGCGACCCAAAAAACTACCTAGGTGCTCTCGAAATGTCAAAATACCTTTTTTGTAGAAAATACAATTCAAGACTTGGAGATTTCGGGCCATTTTCGCCCCCAATGGGTGGGGTTGGGGTTCCCAAGAGGTTTTAAGGTTTATGAATGATCCTGAGAACCTCCTGGAGCTAATGCAAAAAAAATGTTTTGATTCGAACTTACATTTTTTTTTTATTATAGCTAAAATCCCGGTTCACAGCCTGGACTATTAGCCTGTTCTTGCATTTAGGCAATACCAAAATCAACAAATTATGATCTTCGATGAATACCCTGTCATAAATAGTTTTTCGTCTTGCCCAACTTACCACTCAATTCTGAATGTTCAATTGCTTGAAGCACTCCAAGAGGTTCTTTATTATATTCTGACGAATCATTTCCATCTTCCTCGTCTGAATCTTCCTTGAACCCCCTTACAATCCTCTTCAATACCCTATTTGCAGATAATGGAACCGTTTGAGATTCTTTTAATTCATCTTTAACAGTATCAGATGTATTTGATTGTTGAGAATTATCATCCGATATATTATCCTCAACGACATCCCTGTCCTCTGATTCAACATCTGGATTATATGTATCTTTTTCAGATTCAGCATCACTATCTTCTTCACCGCTAACTTCAGCTTCTTCATCTAGAAACACGGATTTTTTCTTGACTTTTTCTGTTACATCGCATTCGTCTTCGTCAAGTTCTTCTTCTGACAGTTCTGATTCTGTCATTTCTTCTTCTTCATCGTCATCTAGTATGTCATCTTCCACATCAGTCTGGTCATCTAGAATTAATCAGAATTATGAATATGTCAATAGTGAAAGTTAATAATAAAAGCAACCTTTGACAAATTCTGTATCTCCAGTTGAAATTGTATTATTTTGGTTCAACTTCGCTTTCCAAAGTTCAGAACGTCTCTGAGCCATTTGGATTTGCAATTCATCGCGGAGTTTTTGCAATTTGGCTCCCGGTTTTTCATTTATTGTCGTAGGTTCGTTTTCATCTACAGACATTGCTATTGTTTCTTTACGGATTTCTCCATCAGTTACACTGACTACGCTAAAATATATATGAATAATTAGAAGTTTAACAAAGGCAAATACAATTATACAGAGTATGTGGAGAATTGAATAATAATTTTGCTACCACGTTTCTTAGAATGTCCAAATATTTTGATCTACTCAAATTAGAGTAAGAAATATGATGAGAAAATGTATTCTCCATCAACAAAGAAGAAATTGAAATTTATGGAACATTGCAAAATTCTTATGTAGAACATGGGCATTTTGATTACTTCAAAAATACACATTTTTACGATTGAATATGCCTTGGGGGCCGTCCATTAATGACGTAAGGACGATTTCGGGATTTTTATACCTCCTCCCCCCATGTAAGAGTACGTAAGATTCATCAGACCCCCCTCCCTTACATGGAACGTAAGCGTAAGAATTGGTTAACTCCCCCCCCCCCCTTTTGAATAAAAAATTTACCTATTAGGAAACGTATTATTATCATGATATATACACATCATTGAGTAGATTTCAGCAGTGAATTGTTAGCTAAGTTCTGAGTTGTTTTCAGGTTCAAGCTTTCGATGCGTTTTTCAATGTGCATGTCGTTTCTTTGCCACAGTCCACTCTTCGTTGGTTTTTCTTTGGACGAGTTCTTTAGAATTGTGAGGGTTCGTCCTCAAATGAGCATTGTAACACTTCACGTACAGATCGCCTCTTTTTGACATATTTACTGTTATACGGTAACGTAAGCATACTGCATCACTAAACCGACTAACCTGCGGCGAATTGGTAAAAGTCGATGAAATAGACCGCTAACTTACTGTCTGGAGATAGCGGATCCTACTTTATCTTCAAATACGCAGCACGTAGGAACAACTTAACCTAAATTACTGGGATAAATTGCGGTATTTGCAGCTTTCCACTTACGTAAGAATTGTTGCAAACCCCCCCTCCCACACCACGTAATTTGACGTAAGATATTCTGAAAGGTCCTTAGAACTTTAATAGTATTTTTAGTGAATATGGATAACTAGTTCTTAATCATAGTTTGTTACCCTCATTTGATGTAATATGTCTGGATAATGCACTCCTTGAGTGTCCACTGCCAAATCTAACAAAATTGTTTTACAAATTGAAGAAAATATAACTAATTTGTATACCTAGTAGGGCTGAAAAATCATGATTTAAAAAAAAATCAAAAAATCGTACTTCTTTGATTTAAATCAGATTTTTTTGATTTAAATCAGATTTTTTTGATTTTATGTGCACTGTTCGTTAAACAATGGATTTTTATACAATTTAATGCATATTCTTACTTGTATTACAAGTAAAACTACACATTCATAACCTGATCCCATCTCAATACCCTGTATCGCTGTAATTAACAGTTTTGAATTTCGCGGTGAAACGCTCGCGCCATCTTGAATCGACGTACCAATAGCGGAATAGTTAAAATCCTAAAGACATGGTTAGAAACACGGGTACAATTTGGTCTGTTCTTGCTCGTTCATGTTGACGATAGTGTAGAGCGCTAGCTAGCACTAGCACTAGCTGCCCGTTTGCGGAGAGTTTTTCGCGTATTCGGAAAAGACGCGATTTGGCAACATTTCGATGAGGTGAAAGGGGTCAAATATTTGCGTGCCAAATGCAAGAAATGCCAAAAAGAACTGCAAGGCCTTGTTGCACGGATGAAAACCCATTGAGATAAATGTGAAAAAGATTCAATCACTCATGACGAGGATGAAGCTGATGAACCTGCAGGTATGTTTTATTAAAAGTTATAATATTCAAAAAATTAAGCACAATAAATATCAATAGAATGAGCAATCAAATTACAAAAAACTCTTAGTCGCAGGAATTCGACCAGACAAACGCCCAACGTCATCCAAAGATTCTGAAGCTGCTCCAGCAAAGAAACTGAAATCCGGAGCTGCATCGAACATGAAGAGTTTTGTCACCATTGTAACTATCACGCACAAGGAAGCCCTCGATAAACAGGTAGCACGTTACGTGTACGCGACGAATAGCTCGTTCAACAGTGTCGAACACAAGGAATTCAAACAGATGATCGGAAAATTAAATCCAGGGTATAAACCTCCGAACAGAGACCGCATCGCGAATGATCTACTTGACACCGTGTCACAATAACATTTATTTTATTGTAACCCTACTCCCCAGCTATTTATTTGTTTTAATACATATACAAAATGTGTCTATTTGAACCAATTGATTAAATCAAAGCGAATTATTTGCAGAATTTTTTTTTCTGATTTAAATCATTGATTTTTTTTTAAATCATTTGATTTAAATCACGATTTCAATCAATGATTTAAATCAGAAATATAATATATTTCCCTATAGACTGTTTTTGCATTATTTTAATATCTTCAGAGATCTCATTCAAAAAACACTATTCCCATTTTTTCTTTATATTACTTTCGATCTTATTAATTTTTCCAGAAGATTTGAAAAGAAACGCTAATAAATATTATGAAGTTCGAGATTTGTAAATCTCCATACATTAACTTGATGTGTTAAGTTAAGAACCTTTCCTTAGTAATATAGATTTATACAAAGTCGAAGCCAACTCCATGTAAAAAAAATTCTTGGTAATTCCCTGAATAAATGTTATTGAACATTAATGTAACTGAAAAGTCTTACCTTACATTCATCTTGCTTTTATGGTGATTAGGTTTCATATTATGCTGCATAAATCTCTTCATAAGACTAGAAATTTCATTCGACTTGGTCATGCCACTATCTAAATCGATCATTTGATCGGGTCCACCACTCAGTTTTGGCTTCACATTCGCCAGTTTTTCCTTTAATAATTCTAAACGACTGCACTTCAAATTTTCACTAGTAGAACACTCGATATTCGAATTTTCGACATTCTTCTTGTTCTCTTCATTATCATTACATATTTCGATCACATTTCCACCATCATCATCCAAATCGTCCAAGTCAAATTCATAGTCCATCAACTCCGGTTTGAGTTTATCAAATCTTTTTTCTTCGTTGCATTCTTTTTCTACATAGTTGCCTTCGTTAGCTTTCTCTTCTGTTTCAATTCTCGAATCAAATGGTTTTGTTAGAACAACATTAGATAAAATTATTAACTTATTACTTTTAGTTTTAGAATGTTCTTTGTGGCTCAGTTCACACAATCGTAGCTGAGAATCTTCATTCATTTCAGATTCATTACAACTATCTGTAATATTTTTTAAGGTGGAGGTTTCTTCTGCAACTATTTCAGAACTTCCAGTTGAATGATCAAGATCTTTTAAACCTTTCATTTCATTATTAATCGTTTTTATCTTCAATAACTCCCCTTCTGGATCACTTATTTGCTTTGATATATCTTCATGTTCAAAGCTATTACTTCCATCTGTCTCAAAGTTTTGTTTGTCAACTTCTTTATTAGATTGAATTCCATCACTGCCATCTTCTAAACAGGAATTCAGTTCTAATAACGTTTGCTCTTCACTTTTAATGTTATTATTTGAATGCCCAGTACCATTCATTTGTGGTTCGATTAATTGCATAATTGAATTATCAGTTATCTCAGAATGTGTTTGAATACCTGGAATACTCATTTCGATATCCTGTACAGATTGAAGAGTTTTGCCATCCTTTATCGTGGTTGTTTGAGAAGTATTTTCCATTTCTGATTCATTTATATTGCTGGTTGGTTTTTCTAAATCAGTAGCTTCTTTCTCATCTTCAGATTCAGTCTCTGATTTATAAAAAAGTTCAATCTCCTTCTTTCTTTCCTTTATTTTCAACCTAAAATAAGCAGAACATAATCACATACTCACATGAGTCTTTTATTATTCACATAAAATGACATTTTTAGATCTACTTTGGGATTAAATAGGTCACACTAACACATATATTCATTATTTTCGTCTTTACGTACGTTTCGGTCTCGCGACTGTCATCAGAAGACTTATTATGTCTAAAACTGGATTACTTAAAACTAATTGTATTAACACAAAGCGTCATTATAGCACCAATTTCAATTAAAATGCCCACGTCGCCGAAACGAACAGAAACACGAATGATCGAAATTGTAACACATCATTGTTATAAGTATAATATATCAAGAATCCACTGTTAAGCAGTACTCTTAAAAAATGCGAGCTCATGTCAACAAAGTCTATGAAAGAGAACATTAGGTTCAAGTATCCACTTCCAAACCAGATGTTAAGATTTACGAGCTAATAGAAAAAGGTTTGTCAGTTATTGGAAATATACTTTTGACAATCTACCTAAATATACTTTTAACATTATAAAGACGCATGTAGGAATTTGCAAGTTTTAATTAATTAAGTTAGTATAAATCTGACTTAGTGTCTGAATATCTGTCCTCTATGATTCACAGATTTGGAGTCACGTTTTATGTGAATCATCTCCAGAATGGATCTTTTGTAATAATTGGTTTCCTCAGTTAAAATATTAACATTTTTGTAATCGAATTGATGGTTATAATCAAAGCAGTGTTTAGCAAGGGCGGTGGAATTTTCTAAGTTTTTGATTCTTGTGTTATACTTACGGCCATACATTCTTTTTTGTAAGTATTGT
Organism: Endomychus coccineus; assembly: GCA_958510875.1. Classification (NCBI taxonomy): domain Eukaryota; kingdom Metazoa; phylum Arthropoda; class Insecta; order Coleoptera; family Endomychidae; genus Endomychus; species Endomychus coccineus. The sequence goes on along the minus strand of OY294068.1, from coordinate 25,844,917 downwards.
TTAGAGATTCCAGTATAAGTCGCATCGCAATCTAAACAATTTAATTTGTATACTGTGTTAGGTATTGAAGGTTTTAGATTTGAGAAATATTTTCCAACACAGGCTTATGCGCGACATTTATATCATACTTTTTCAAACATTTCTTAATTTTCTCAGAGGTCTCCGGAATGTATGGTAATGTTATAAAATTGTCTGTATTACCTTTGTTATTTATATAGGGTGTTTGAGTTTTTTCGTTCATAACTTCGCTAAACGATAGAACTTCTAAAAATAATAGGGGTCTTTCATATAAAATTTTTCTCTAAATCACTTCGTTCCCGAGATAAAGGGTGATGAAGTTTTGAAAACTTATTACATTTTCTTCATTATCTTCTAAACAAATGAAGACTTTTAGTTCAAACTTGGTAAACTTTAGTTTCACTGGATGAGAAATTTTTTTGGTGACAAAATGTTCTTGAGACAAAGACAGTAGCGTAGTTATGGGGTTTTGTACGCATTTATTAAACCCCTCAAACTTCTACTCCGTATCTCGGAAACGAAGTGATTTAGAGAAAAATTGTATATGAAAGACCCCTATTAATTTTAGATGTTCTATAGTTTACCGAAGTTGGGAATGAAAAAACTGTAACTCCCTGTATATGAAGATCCATTATAAATTTTGTTTATTCTTTCTTTAATGATAGGATTGAAAAAAGGTTTTTGGGTAGCCATTCATTTCCAGTGTATTACGGATAATTTTAAATTTTTTGGGACGCTCCTCTGCGTGGGACAATTTAACCGCGCGATCTGTAAGGCCGTTTATAACACTTTTTTATAACATGTTGGTGCAACAGAATACAATTAGTTTCAAGTAATCCAGTTTTAGACATAATAAGTCTTCTGATGATAGTCGTGAGACCGAAACGTACGTAAAGACGTAAATATAAAGCATAAGTGTTAATGTGTCCTATTTCCCGAGAATTTATATATAATTATTCTTTTCGTAAATCAAATTATCTAGAATATGTCCTTTGCTACACATATTTTTATTTATTTATTTACAACAAACCATGTACAACAAATATAGACAATAAATTTCTAATCAGATTCAACAGTCATTAAGTATCACAAGCTATGAAGTAATAATACAATAATTCATGCAGGTAAAAAATATCACAAGATTCTTTTTTAAGTTTTTCAATTTTGAAATCCAAACAAAATGTATTTGCTTAGAAAAACTATTAGCCTAACAAACTAAGCAAGAAATGCGGGCTTATTAACACCATAGTAAGTACGATGGAAGGGTACAAGAAAGTATCAGACTGCCTAGTTCCGGACTAGGGCCAACAATTGGAAGAAGTAAATGGCAGCATTGATAACCTGATGTAGAAAGCACATATCAATTAAAATTCCCCTTGCTTCCATAGAATGTAAAGCCAGACTGCTTCTAATCCACTCATCTTCACCCTCTGCTAAATAGATTTAAAAGCTGCAATTCTTTAAATTGTGACACTAGGATCAACATGCACAATATAAGATAGTTTGAAATGGAATGCTAGGAGTGTGTAGAACATGCGAGTATAGTCAATATTTTGATGACGAAGGTCATATTATAGACTATTACCACATATCTTATATATTTTATCATTTCATTTCAAATATCTAAGTATTTTATTTTTCGAAAGCAATGACTAGATACCACGATTCAACAATAGAACAAACTAAAAAGACAAATTTTATATCAAACTCATTGCGTGCCATTTATGTTTCCTATAATTCATGATGTAAAATCTACCAATTCTAGGACATGTTATGAAAATGAACTTACGTGACTAATTCCAGTTGCTCTCCAGACATTTTTATTGCTATAGAGGGAGGAGTTCTAATATCAGCTGATAAAGTACTGGCCAACTTAGGTCTATTCGCCATAAAATCTTTCAGAGTACGAAATTTTGGTTTGTGATATGGCAACGATACTTGTTTCTCCCGAATTCGTTTCTGTGAATCAGATTGTATATCTCTCCTCTGATCAGCTGCAATCTTAGCTGACATCTAAAAACATTAGGCAGGTAATTAAAGACATAAAAACCTAACATAATTAATTCAAATTCAAATATTTACTTTGAATAAAATGAAAAAAAATACCTTTTTGGGTTTGGTATCCAGGGATTTCTTTGGTTTAGCCTTTTTAGATGATTCAAGCGTTTTCACAAATTCCTCTTCAATTTCATTATGTTTGACATTTTCAGTTTCTACATCACTAGGTTCACTTTCTGAGTCACACAAAGCATTTAATCTTGATTGCTAAACAGTGAACACATTATTAAATAAAATAAAACAGTATTTCACAGAAATACAAGTATATTTATGTCACATATATTTACCTGTTTTGCTTGCTCAGAAATTTCATTCTTTGCAGGTAAAGAATGATCTTTGTCTTCTATATTATTTTCTACCTTTTGATCTCCTATTTGTTTTTCAACTTTACCAACTTCATTTTCAGACTTCTCATCATCACTATCAAAATCATTTCTTACGATTCTTAATCTACTTCTCTTTATAGTAGAACTACTTGTAATAATCATATCAGACTGATCATCTTCTTGCTCTTCTTTTTTTTTGTGTAAATTAATAATACCTTCAGCTGGAAATGGTTCTTTGTGCTCTCTTACAGTTATATCAGTATTGACAACATTATCCTCTCCATTTTCAGAGTCACTATCCAACATCCTCGGTCTATTTTTATTAGTGATGGCGTTTTTACCTTCAACTGGGAATGTTTCTTTGTGCTCTCTCACAGTTATATCAGTATTAATATTATTATCCTCTTCATTTTCGGAGTCACTATCCAATATCCTCAGTCTATTTTTATTAGTCATGGTGTTTTTGCCTTCAACAAGTGAATCCCTTCGAAAGTTATTTGATTCCCCGGTTTTCCTCTTTCGATTATTAAATAAAAGATCATCATCTGAATTGGCATCAGCTGGAACAGTTTCATCAATATTTCCTCCAGTTTTCTCTACATCTGCAAAACCATCAACAATTTTATATAATGGTTTCTGAGTCAAGTAACTTTCGGTAAGTTGATTTGAAAGATTCTGATTATTCTTCACTCCATTAGAATCTGAACTCTGATCTCTAATTTGTCTTACATTGCCAACATATTCATTCGATTCTGGAGTCAGATTATTCTGAGACTCGATGGGAGATACTGGTGCCTCTAATTCCATGCTAACAATGAACTTATAACTCAAGTTTAAAGAACTGAAAGCTTATGATTTTTGCAGGTATAAAGCAGATAATCTTAAGTCCATTCAAATAACTAAATTACATTTACAAAAGTGAGCACAATAACAATAAGGCAGATTCTAAATCAACGTTACAATGAAATAGACAACAACAACGAACAAAACATTATTACATCTTTAATCTTTAGTTAATTTTATTTGGAATCTAAACACGAAGAAATATGGTTAGCCCGTCGTTTCTTGTTTCTTGACTCTTGAGTCTTGTCAAACTTTTCCCGCGATTATTTCATTTCATTTGCCTTTATCACAGAATAGTATTACTGCCGTAACATCAGATATTTTGTGATGTACATGTAAATCTATGGCTGACACAGCCGATATTATCGATAGCAGCATTTCGCATTTAGTTTTGTTTGACATAAATGTCATTACTTTAATAATAGTAACCTTAATGTTACTATTTGTTGAGAACAATACAATATACATAATATTCATCTGGTTGAAAATCTGTTGAATTGAATGAGAAGGGGTTGAAACATGTGCTTCTGAAATTTTCAACACATCGGTGAGCAATCATCGATTTTCCACCAGATTTCCATTTCTACATTTAAATTTTGGATATTCTGGTACAGTGATTTCATCTAAGTAAATAGTAACGCAATTATGGATCCTTCACTTTTAAGAGAACGAGAGTTGTTCAAAAAAAGAGCTCTCTCCACACCAAGGTAACGAATAAAGTATGTCATATAAATATTAAATATTTTATTGAGTTTTTGTAGTGTAGAGAAAAAGAAAACAGAAAGTAAGCCAGAACAGCCTCGTGATGAGAGAAGAAAAGTGAAATCTTCTGTTGCAAGTGCACCCAAATTAGATATCAACACGTAAGTAACAAAAGATTGATATAAATCATATTTGAAATGAATATACTTTTTCATAGGTATAAATCATCATCAGGAAGTTCTCAATATCGATTTGGTGTATTGGCAAAAATTGTGAAGCATATGAGGACTAGGCACCAGGATGGAGAAACTTATCCACTAACAATTGAGGAAATTTTAGATGAAACCAATCAGTTGGATGTAGGCAATAAAGTAAAGCTAGTAAGTCTTTGTAAAAACTGATTATTCAATTATTGTAGGTATTATTAAACTATTCAACTCAGTGTAACAAATATTATGTATAAATATTTAGTATATTCTTGTAAGAACAAGATCTCTGTTATCAATTGAATACATAATAGTTAAAATAGAACATGTCACAATTTCTTTTTAATCTGCATTCAATATATATTTTGTATTTTTATTAACCATTTTAATTTACATTTCAGTGGCTGCAAAGTGAAGCATTAATAAATAATCCCAAAATCGAAGTAACACCTGATAGTAAATTTGTATTCAAAGCGTTATATAAGTTGAAGGACAGAAAAAGCCTATTGAAACTTTTAAGGCAACAAGATTTAAAAGGACTTGGAGGTGTTTTATTGGATGATGTACAAGAATCTCTTCCACATTGTGAAAAAGCATTAAAGGTTTTTTATTTGAAAACATATCATATTTTTGTTAATTATTTATTGATTGTTTTATAGATATTACAAAATCAAAATGAGATAATTTTTATATCTAGGCCAATAGATAAAAAGAAAGTCCTTTTCTATAATGATCGAACCGCCAGCTTACTCATAGATGAAGAATTTCAGAAGCTATGGCGTTCCGTTGCTGTAGATGCTATGGATGATGCCAAAATAGATGAATATCTAGAAAAACAAGGTATGTTGTAAATTGTATATTATTTGAAAACATAATTTTTGACTTTTTAATCATTAGCTTCTATTTCTCATCATTGATTATTTTCATAATATGTTTCAACGATTAAATATTGTTAAAATTTAAGGGGTTGTTCTAGACAGATATTTTCCTTTTTCCAGTAAGTTTCTATATTGCTGTTTGAGTGAAGCAATGTTCTTTTAGAAACTCTCCTGTCAACGAATTCAACAAATGTTCCCCTAACTGTCCTCTTATGTGACAATTTACTGAGCTAGAATATTGGTTTTAGTTTGACCCCCATAGCATTTTGAAAACGACTCACAATCAATTATGTAAATCCCTCATTTGTCAAAATGGAAACTTAATCAAACGTTTGCCCAAACGGTTTTTAGCTTGGATAATTTGTCCCAAAATGCAGTCTCAACTAACAATATATACTACCATAGTTCTCCCACATGTGACAACCTCTCTGACGGTAACTTCATGTTGAGAACTACTTTAGCTGCCTTATTTTGGAATTCAATATCAATATATAGTTAGAGATATTCATCAATATAGTACGAGACAGCAGATTGATTTCCGTAAAATATAAAGATGGAAATAAAAAAGTTTTTTCATAATGGATTAATCGCTTGTGATATGTTTCCTAATGATATTAAATGATATAAACGGGTTGTTTGCAAATTTAGAAAACAAATTGTGGAATTTACTAATTATTGAGTGAATCTTCTGAAATTTATTGAACTATTTGTGGGTAATGGCTCTAATTTGGTTAATTGATTGTGTTTTATTTTCTGTTTTTTGTTAGAAATTAACTTATTGATCAAAGATTTATCATAACTATTGTCCATACTAGCTGTTTGCTGAAGTTTCTCAACTCCATTGTTATAATTTCAATGTGTCAAAGAGACGTTTAATAATCTTCAAAGACTTTGGAAGGAGCTATTTTATAATTAATAGGTGTAGCTGAATCCGCCGGATATACGATATACCTAATGGTTTGATTAGGTTGCCTGTATACAGTACCGGAAACAATTCTTCTGGGGTATAAGAAATCTACACGAGCAACAAGGAACGCAATGATATGATAATACCACATAAACAAGAGAGACGCACTGCTGTGCGCCCCTCTTATCCCACCCGACGCGTTAACTGACCACGTGGCAAGGCGAGCTGACGGCCCTGACTCATTTCTATGTGTCGTGACGTCGTTATCCTATCCCTTCCTCGTGCGAGTCGAGGAGAAATTGAAATGCTCTCTCAACATATAGCAAGCTTTTCTTTACGCTCTCATGAAACCACCATACCCAAGATAAATACTTTCTGATACTGTATGAGGTATTCCCATCAGTGACCATCTTTGATAATGTTAATGTCAAGGAAAGGAAGCTGGTTATTTGTTTCTATTTCTACAGTGAATTTGAGTGAATCAAATTAGCTATCAAGCGTGTTCAAAAAGCCATGTAAATCAAAATCTTTATAATTGCGAAAATGTCATATGGCAAACTTTCGGAAACTGATTTAATTCAGATTTTAAGGAGGTTTCAAGTTCGCTTGTTTGTTTATAGTAGTTTTTGTTAAAAGGGAAATGATTTTGTTTCATTCATATTGACGTAAGGATCACGTATTCAGTGCAGTTCGTATCAGGGATATCAATATTTGAAAGTCATTTCTCTAGAATCTCTAGACTGTTTATCGAGTCAAGGATTGCGGTGTTTGTAAATAGTGAAACACCATCAAATGAAACTAGAGTATCACCAGGTTCAAGTTTGAAATATCTCAGCTTTGCAATTAGTTCCAAAGAATTTTCAACAGATTTTGTCTGGCTTGGAAGTTGCGAAATTCTTTAACTAACCATTTTGCTATCTCATACGTATATAGAAAATCAGATCTCAGTAATAGAATAGGCTGAAAAGGGGAATACATGTTTTGTGAAATGTTCCACTATGGGACAAACCAGATTTTTTTCTAACTGGGTAAAATATGTCTGAATCACAATATACCACCGTGGTGAAACTCGAATCTCGATCTTCCATATCTGATCAATCGAATTCTTCTAGGAATTCGTTCCATGCAAGATAATGGTCCCAAGAAATTAGCTCCACATAAGAGAAAGAAGGCAGCTCAAAGAAAGAAGGTATTCAAGAAGCCTAGAGACAATGAACATTTGATGGACGTTTTGGAGACATATGAAGACAATACTTTAACACTGAAAAATAATGTCTGATGTATAATATTTGTTATAGTTATAATTATTTTTTTACCAATTCAACATTTGGAAAGGAATATATGTCTGATAATATGCTAATTATTGAATAGTGGGTGTAAAATATATTGATAATAAATAGATAACTTCTTCCTGTTTATACTATCTCTGAATTCTTGTGGTGTTATCTGCTATAGTCTATTCTAATTTTTAATCCACAATAGTTCTCTCTATCTCAATATTTTGATAACCAATATATTTGGCAGTTTGAAAATTGACCCAGTGTATGATATACACTAGATGAAACAGAACTATAGTTTGGTATAAATGTGAAATAAACTCAATCTAATATCAAATATTTCTAACCAACAACACCTTTGATGAAATTAAGTCATACAGATATAAATTAACTTCAATGCAAGGAATGTATGGTGAGTACAAATAATTTGTAATACTTAGATTGTGAAATGAAGTAGGTTTTTATTTTCGTCAATATTATAACTAATAACAATTGATTTTGAGATAATGTAATTATTGTTAAAAAAGAATTATGTTAGCTATGAAATGAAAACTACCGGGATGTCAAAAATTATCTTGGTCAAGGGTGGTTGTGGAATCTAGAACGTGTGTCTTACTTTACGTTTGAAATAATTATGTCACTGTCACACTGACATCATCAATAACCTACAAATTTCATACCTATTTATTTCAGTTGTAAAACAATAATGAACTACAAATTATGAAATAATTATGTGAACTTTGAACCTTTTCAGAGGTCGTTATAGCCACAGTCCGGGTCAAAAACTGATTTGAAATAGTTATTTTTCCGTAAATCGAATGACGTTCACGTGAGAAGCCCGTAGCACGCGAGTTAGAAAAATGCAAACTGGTTGTACCTAATACGGTTTTACGGCGACTTTTCGCGTGCCGTTTTCGCTCCATGTAGTTAGATTTAGTATCGGACCGTGCCCGACGGCCCTTCTCTTTTCGATAAATGTCCATTAAATAGGAAAATTTAATTAAAACAGTTTGAGCTATTCTCAGATAGCGTGCGACGTACCAAAGGGAATTTTCTCGCGACTAAAATATACACGAAGCGGGTAAAAGCTAGCGGCCCATAGCCAAAAACACTTTATTACAACTGGCGCCGGTCGCACGGGGCAAGAAACGGCCCCAAATTAACAAGACCGAGGTAAAATGTATAAACTCTAACTTACGAGCAGCGACCTCTTCGAGGCATATGTCAAAATGATTTCGTTCGTAGCTAATTACATAGGACGTCTGGCGTTCATGCAATTATGTTTTTAGATAGTTCGAACCTTCTAATTTCGATAGGCCACGTGAAAATCCCGGAGTCCAAAGCGCTAAAGACTTCTGAATGTTACAATATTCGTATGAAATTGCGAAATTTCGCACTTTTAGAAACTTCAAATTAATTATAACATAATTATTCCAAACGTAAAGTAAGACACACGTTTTAGATTCCACAACCACCCTTGACCAAGATAATTTTTGATATCCCGGTATAAACAAATATAATCACTAGACTTTCTCAAATAACATTTAGCAATATGTATGATATTGTTTACTGATTTTTTTATATTAGGATTAAAATTCCGTCCTAGAATTATTGATATTGGAATAACAATATGTCTGATTTCAACTCTCACATATTGTGATGAAAGAGGTCCTAGAGTTAGAAGAATAGTAGGTGGGGAACCTGCTAATGTTCCCCCAGAAGATGATCCCACTGTTTATACTCGATTCAATGGTAAATCTGCAAGAGTACAAGGTGTGAGAGATTACCCCCATTATGTATTCAAAGGTATTCGATTTGCAAAAGCGCCGAAAGGAAAACTTAGATTTGTCGTAAGTTACGCGTTTTTTTATATCGCACGTTATTTCAATGTGGTTTAAATTTTACAGAGACCTCAGGAACATTTTTTGGAAGGTTTCGTTAATGCAACCAAATACCCCCCTCCATGTGTTCAACCTCTGCCAGGTCGAAAGCAAATTATTGGTGATGAAGATTGTCTGTTTCTCAACATCTTCACCCCTGATCTTCCAACAGGAACAGAAGGTTACATCCTTATATACACTCGTGTTTTGCTGAAAATTTGTTTTTCATAAATATGGTTTTAGGGTTACCGGTTATTGTATGGATTCATGGTGGTGGGTTCAGATTTGGATCTGCATCTCAGTATGGGGTACGTATTTAATTTGAGTTTAGATGGGAATTTGACCATATTAGCATATTATTTTGGAAAAAATCCAAAACATTTTGAAACAGCATAACTTAAATACAGCATTTGAAGCCAATTCTAAATCAGGACATATGTTATATAATAACAAAGACAGTTGATAAATCTATAGTCTTATTTAGAATATGATTCCTTCTATATAGGTCAGACAGGACCCTCATTTTCTATTAGGTTTCATGAACATAAAATATACTTTAGACTTTCAAAAACAGGTTGCACACTTGCAAATCATTCATTGACAATAATCATTTTTTTCCTCAAAGTTTACATATTTATATACAGTTTGAAACTAATTTTACTGGAATATTTAGAAATATACAAACATAAAAACAATATTCTACTCGTTAATGATTACAGACCTGATTTATTCACCATTGTTTGAAGCTATTTATAATATATTATTCAACGAGCATATTATGGTGGCTATTATTCACGTTGATGAAGTTTACGGCACGAGCCGCAGGCAAGTGTCGTAAATCATCCAAGTGATTAATAGCCATAATATGCAAGTAGAATACTACACTTTGTCCACGACGTATAAATAATACTTTGATACTAATAAACTTTGCTGTTGAAACAAGTCGAACCAACAAATTGTTGACGTTTCAAATTAAATTCGATCTGACTTGACGTTTCATAACACGCTCTATTTTTATCGTATTTGTCTATACGTTTCTATCATGTTTGTCATATTGATGGTAGTGAATAATGATTTCATTATTCACTAGTGATTAATAGATATCATTATGCTTGAGGAAACACATGCATTATGCATATTTTATACAATAGTCGTGGACATAATTTCATATCACATAGTAAAGGGTGAAATTATGGAATTTTTTTTATTTACTTCCGTTACTCCAGTTTTCGCATTCTACGTCTCATACCAATTTTAGATTGTTTGAATTTAAATTATTCCAATTCACAGAAAAATTACAAAACCACGACAAGTACAACATTCTTACGGGTAGATCCGCTAATGCAATTTTGACATTCGTTGATGATGGATTGAAAAATTAATTCATAAACCGCACTAAGCTTCCACTGTGACTCAAAAATTCTCATGTAATTATGCTTTTCATGAGACAATAAAAATCAATTGATTAATTGGAAACAACAAATTTTTGTTAAATGGATTTATATCAACCCATTTTCTAATGAATCAGGGTGTACCTCAGGGATCATTTCGAGGATCAGTGCTATCTATGAATATTGCCTTTGTGATTCCACTTAACGATAATTCCAAAACGAATCTTGAAGATGTAAATTTTGAGGAGCTTCTAATAAAAATTGATCGCCTTCAATTTTGAGCTTCTGAACGGTTCATTCCAAACAAAACTGTTATTCAAAATTCTGATTATTTCAAATTTTTTGGACGTATAAGGACCTTGTAAGTATTCATGCATTTTCATAGGTAATGTGAATATATTTTTCAAATATAATAAAACAAACAAATAAAACAGATTAATACTCATTAAAATAAGAACTATTGATACAAGTATTTTGAAGCTTCACCAGAGGCTATAATAAATTTACCTCTGAAGTTTTTGAGGATGCAATAGAATATTTCAACTATACTTTTGATAATTGTGAATCTATTTGAATTAAATAACTTCTACTCATTCCATATTTATTATTAAATATTGTTTCCTAGGTCTGCTACATTCATTGGATGTAAGATCAAAAAACAAATTTCATGTTCCTCAGCATAAAACGTCATTGTTTCACGAGGTCGTTCACTTATCTCTCCGTCAAATTCTACAACTCACTGTTAATCAATTGTATGCAATTTTCGAAAACAAAAATAAGAATCATTCTGAAAAAACACTTCCTGGAATACTAACTTGAATACTTTCCTAGTCACATTATTTCATGTAGCTACGTTTATCATTTTAGCTGACTTGATCTGTACATCTTAGGTTAAGTGTAAGAGTAACCTTTGGCTAAACTGCGCCTATTTTGTACCTTCACCAGTAAAGACGATTTATTATTATTATTAGAATTATTTCTCATATAACGAATCTATTTTAATTTCTGATAATACAATTCTAAATTCATAGGTAAGGCAACTTGTTGGTAAACAGTTGGTGGTAGTGACAATCCAGTATCGTTTGGGATCGTTGGGATTTTTGAGTTCAGGAACAAGGGAAATGCCTGGAAACGCTGCTTTGTGGGACATGGCATTAGCAGTTCAGTTCATTCGAAATTACATTGGTTTCTTTGGAGGAAATCCGTATAAAATTGTTGTTATGGGTCAAGGAACTGGAGCCAGCAGTGCTCTGCTGGTATCTTTGTCCAATATAGCCAAAGGTAAAACAACCATAATGTAAAAATATATATTTCAACCATAATAAAGATTCTTGACCCAGTATGAATTATATATAAAAATTCTCGGGAAATAGGTCACATTAACACTCTGTTTTAAATTTTTGTCTTTACCTACGTTTCGGTCTCACGACCATCATCAGAAGACTTATTATGTCTAAAACTTTATTACTTAAAACTAATTGTATTACACAAAGCGTCCAAATCGCACCAATTTCAAATAAAATGCCCACGTCGCCGAAACGAACAGAAACACGATTAAACGTTGACGTTTACAATTTCGTTTAATCGTGTTTCTGTTCGTTTCGGCGACGTGGGCATTTTAATTGAAATTGGTGCGATTTGGACGCTTTGTGTAATACAATTAGTTTTAAATAATCAAGCTTTAGACATAATAAGTCTTCTGATGATGGTCATGAGACCGAAACGTACGTAAAGACAAAAATTTAAAACATAGTGTTAATGTGACCTATTTCCCGAGAATTCTTATATATCCGTAATTAAAAACTTGAAAAATTAATTATACAACCGTAGTTAAAAACGTTTGTCAAAGCATTACTGAAATGAAACTGTGAACATGTTTTCAGGACATGCGAGTGCTGTTGTTGCTATGTCAGGTTCTGCTGTATCTCATTGGGCAGTTGATAATGCTCCCAAGAATACCGCTAGAGAATTAGCGGAAGAGAATGGATGTCCCACCGGTTCCACTTTGACTATGATGAAATGTTTGCAAAGTGTGTCAGCTTCAGCAATCATCAAGGTTAATATAACAGCAATATGATCTCAAATGTGAATACGAAAAATTGTATTTTCATTTAGCAAATAAACTTTTCTATCTATAGGGAGATTCTGCAATAGAATTCTTACGTCTTCAGCAAAATGGTTTCTCATCTGGATTATCTGGAGGGTTAGGATCTGCTCCAGTACATGAAGGTACTAACGATGGTAGGTCGCTACCATCACTGATGGAAAACTTGCCCATGGATGATTTTGAAAATGAAAATATACCTAAAATACCTTTATTAATTGGAACCACTCGAGATGAAACTAAGAAAGCATGTACAGGTGAAATATTACTTTTATAGTCATTATAATTATATTCCCATTAACTATTTATTTTTTAGGGAACTTCAAAGAAGAAATATTGACAAAACTGAGAACCATTCCCAACTTTTTAGATAAAGTTTTTGTCCAGAAACTCCAAAATCTTATTGGTCTTCACACTGATAAACGTAAAAAGAGGAAACAATTATGGACTCCTTTCGATCCTACCCAGTTCCGTAAATATATGCAAGTACAAAGGAATAATTTCCATGAAGGAGTATCGAAAATTGCAGAAGCAACAGGTATGTTTACCCTAAATTTCATTTTATAGCAGCTGATTGTTATATCATGGTTTTTCGTTTCTGCAGCATCTTTCATTGTGAAATCTTCAATACTCTAGTATCCCTTTTATTGCAGCTGATGCCCTGTTCAACGTGCCTGCTTTTCTAACTGCTGACTTTTGGTCGAAAAAAGGAGGTCCAACATTTTTATACAGATTTGAACATTCCGGAAAAATGAAAAAAGGTAGTTTCTTCTTGAATGGAATGCCATTAGTGGGCGACCACAATAACAGCACAGGTAAACAGTACATATAAAAAACCTCCATATATAATATTAATCTCATTCATGGTAAACTTGAATTTTGATAAATAGTTCTGCATCATTTTAAACGATATTTGAGAACGATAAAATATGGTAACCTCTCTTGAGAACGATGCTTCAACAAATTGCAGTCCGTCGTGAATAATAATGGATGTATTCATGGGCGGGCAGGCCTACCGGAACACCGGGACTATTGCAGGTTGCCCGCTCCAACCCGGCTCCGCATTTTTATGATAAATCTATTTATTGCTTTTATAAAACAAAATAATTGAAGGTGCCACTTGTGCCAGAATTGTTATACCTTCAGAATCAGAAAAGAAAAAATGTTTCATGCTTGTGAATATTGTTTATTAACACTAGCTTACCAATATGTGACATTACGAATAACACAAGTAGCTTTTGAAAAGTGTTTTTCTACCCTACGTGATAATTTTTTTAATGGCAATAGAAAAAGACGTGTTGAATAACTTCAATAATCACGAAATAATTGAAATAATCTCCGAGGAAATCAGTTTATTGAGAAGGGAATTATTTTTATAAAATCCGTTTAAGATAATATAAGTTTTTGCCTATTTCAAATAATATATGTTATTACTTCCCAAACAATTATAATAAATAAAATATAAATAATGATTCTTGACCCAGGTATGAATTATATATAAAATTCTCGGGAAATAGGTCGCACTAACACATATGCTCACTATTTTCGTCGTTACGTACGTTTCGGTCTCACGACCATCATCAGAAGACGTATCACTGTATAAAACGTGCTAACCCTCAAATATTAGTTTTGAACGCGGATAAATGTAATAAAACCGTCATAATGCATAGAAATGACTACGAAAACAAAATAGGAAATCTATTAAATGATGAAACAACTTACAAACAATTAAAATCTGACCCTACATTATCAATACAAAATGAGATGAATAAATTATTAAATAATTGGTACAAAAAATAAGTATACCTAGTATCCATAACAGCAATTGTTATTCAAAAACATTTGAAATTAGTTTTTCTTTGCTTCTTATTCCATAAGTGTGTATTGTTTTCAGAAAGTGAGGACACAATAAGTCATGGAGATGACCTCGCGTATCTATTCGATGCGCAGGATTTAGAAGGTAACCCGATGCATGACGTGGATATTCACGAAGACGATTTGAAAGTTCGTAATCATTTAACACAAATGATATCTGATTTTGCACGTTTCGGCAAAGTAAATTTGGAAAAGAAATCTGTTTCTCCATTCTCAAGCCTCCACAATAATTTTCTTCAAATAACAGCCAAGCCTAAGATCGGTTTGAATTTTAGATTTTGTGAAATGGGTCTTTGGGTTGGCATTGCTCAAAGACTACAAAGTCAAACATGCAGTGTACTCAAAGTTTTAGATTCAGAATTGAAAAATGCCCAGCAATCATTTTTCGATAGTGTTAATGCCACTGGTAATGCATTAAATAAATTAACAGATGATATATTTCATCCCAAATTTCCCTCTTCTAATATAAACACAAAACCCGAAGGATTTCCGAATAAATTAACAGATGACATATTCCATCCTAAATACCCTACTCTAAGTATGAACAAACAAATCCAGGAAACACAACAAGTAATGGGAGGGTTAAATAAACCAATGAATATATTCCAGCCTATTGGTAAACAAGATGGAAACATGTTTGGGAAACTAGGTTAATCTAGAAATAACTAATCGTATGGCATAAATAAACTTTATTAAACCTTTTTTTAAATAAGTGTATAAAATGTAAATAGTTCCTGATATACATATAGATCATCTTACTCCAATTGTTTTTTTATAAATAAAATTGAAGAACCATATGGATCCAGTTGAAAAATGTAACAAGGCCATTAATCGAAAACAGCTCTTATATGACAAATCTGAAAAATAAATTATTTCAATAAACGTTTATCTATATTTATTTTTAGTAATATAAATAGTTCAAAACATTACTAAAACTAAAGAGTATCGGCCTACAGACAGCTGAAAATACAATCTAGGAATGGATAACATACTTCAGAAAATGTTGAATAATACCAAGGAAGTATGCCTGCTTGTCCCACTGATGAGCTCTATGAAAAGACTAAAACAGCTGTCTGGAACTATAAGTTTGTGACGTTACTGAGCTATCTAGACTAGAAAGACCTTATCATTGTTATGTGGCAAAAGCCAACATGAGATAAATGAGTATATATTCATTTATTTCTTATTCTCTTACTGTGAATTGGTGTCGCCACCTGGCCCACTCCAATAGTCTCACATTCCCCTAACGTTTGTAAAGTTCGAGAAATCTATCAATGAATGTGATATATCGTTTGATTTCTTATAACGTGACCTTGTCGCTTTTCGGTAAATTGCTTACTGCGGTAAGCTTCGAATCCTCGGGCGCCAGATTTTTCCCAAAGGTTTACTCCTTTTTGAGGACTTCTGCTAGGGTCCTCTCCACAAGGCTTGTCACTATGCTATCTAAAGATAGCCTTGTCCCTAGGGTAGCTACAGTGAAGTATAACCAGAGTCCAATGGGCAGAAAACAGTATCGAAATTGTAGGCTTTAATTACAATTGATACCTGGTTATAACTTAGCTCGTTAAAGATGGAGCAAAAATAATTTAATAAAACAGGGAATTCCAAATATTAAAATATATAATGATTTTAACAAGTACACTTTCAGAATAATCAATTTAAATGCAATTCAACGGTATTATTTCACAAAATTACACCCAGACGGAAAATGTAATGAAGCTCAAACGGTAAATGAAAACTCTTTCAAGATATCAACTCTACGATAAGTTCGGTCACTAAATTTCATTCAGCGGTACGGGATCGGTTGATGAATGATTCAGAATGATCAATTTGCGGAAAAGTACGAATCAAACAGGTCTCAGCGTAATGAGCGGTATTCGGTAAATTTTAGATAGCAGCACTAATAAATGAAATGTTCAAATCACACTACGATATATTCGGTTATTAATTCGGTTGGTTCGGAAAATATTGTTTTGCACTATTTTCCGATTGTACGATATCAGATTTTACTATGTTTCGGTTAATTACTCTAATTGAGTTTATTCTGTCATCTCACCCACCCTTGTACTAACTTTCACGGAGTACCCGGTAATTGTGTGACAGTGTTAGATTTTATACACTTTACAGATTCGGAACCTAAAAAATTAGGGCTTATACTTCCGGTATCAACACAGTGTGCACAAACCCTAATTATCTTATCTGCAATAACCCCTATATCCACGGCCGAGGACTTCTCATAGTATTAAGGGAATTATTACGATCTCAATCGTCACACAATCACACAACCACCCTCAGCTTATACTTCCGGTATCAGCACGTCGTGCACAAACTGTTGGCGGTTTGGTCGTCTATGATATACTTATACTTCCGGTATCAGCACGGCGTGCACAAATATACCCAAAGACGCCCCTGTCGTTCAAACATACACACTCTATACACACTACACAATTACTTAAATATTTCAATTCACGCGCGAATTCAAATCGTGCGCGATTCGACCTATGATAAACTAGGATAAACTCAAATTCACCAATTCAAATTACTGAATACTACGGAACTCAGGTATCGTACAAACCTTCACCAATTACAATAACAATCATAAATTACGGAAATCAATATATCGTAATGCTCAAAATATAAACTTATTTGCTATCATTTACCTTCTGAAACAATTCCCTTGCACGGAAAACTATTATTAATTCACAGTTTTAAATATCTGACTCACTCGAATAAATTCAAAAAAACACTAGAGAGCTACTTTACTGATCAAAATCAAAATCACAAAAGAGCTACTTCACTGATTGAAAATCAAAAACACAAGAGAGCGATCTTTCGGCTGTCACGGCTTTTATATGTTTTCCGAGGTTCTGGACAGGTCTGCTCCACCAAATCCTTATTTTTGTGCCAATAGTTTTTACTTATGCCCCGAACAATGGTTAAAAGTGACGCTAGTTTTTAGATCTAAAATTCGCGCTCATGATATCACACCAGTTCTTCTCGGCGGAGTAAACAAGTGTTATCGGAGTTTTTAGGTTGTTCGGCCTTTTTATACATAAGGCTGCACAAAGTTTGATGCGTTAGCTCTCCAGGCCCCTGTTTTTGCAACATATTTTATCGGAATGAAATGCAATTTTGAACGGACATGAATTTGATTCATCTATTTGAATAATTATACTTATTCGAAATTACGGAGATTTATACAAGTGACAATCACGGAATACACATTCGGAATTCATTCATATCTATTGAAATAATAAACTGTTCAAACTGAAATTACATGTAACATCCGTATTTATTGTCTGATCTAAATTAAATAATCTTTCAAAATTTAAGCTTCGTTACATTCTTATTGATAGATGCCGTGACATACTTTGTCTTTTTACCACGTTGTTGACGGGTTATTACTACCTCTAACAAAGATCGTTCAGCAACATTACAAAATGGCTTATTTGCACTGATGAGAGAAGCGAAACAGCTGTCTAGAACTAAGTTTGTGACGTTACTGATCGATCTGAACTAGAAAGACCTTTAACTTTTTTGATCAAACTTATTTTCATCGATGAATGTTGCATTTATATGAACTTTCTAATGTACTGCTAATATTGAATTCATTGATAGTAATGAATATATGGGGTAGTTATATATTATAATTTACCACTAATTGAAGTTTTCTGCGGTGCATATTTGAGTTACTCTGGCTTAGATATAAGATATTATACTAATGGTTGATTGAAACCCAAATGACAAGCAACATTAGATAGTTATTTGTGATTACAGATTCTCCTACTACAATATAAGTCTTCCAGAAATGTTTTATCCGAAAAGGATGGCAATATGTTATATGATTATTCAAGTTGAGTCTGATATTAGTTATAGTTATTTGGGTTAATGGTAAAATGGTATATTTAAGCATGAGAACGCCATCGTGTTGATTTATTTTACTGTTGTACTGTACTGAAGGGTTATTTTTTGTTTCACCAAGAATTATTATTATGTTCAGCATTAACAATAAAAAATAATTTGGATAACTACAAACAAAAAGCCAACTATCATTCTTACGAGACTAGGCAGAAGTCGATCATCAAAATATATAATACTTGTAAATATGAATATTTAATTTTTTTTTTTGGTTCATGTATTCATCTACGGTGTAAAACGCATGCTTGAGAAGCATGTTTTAACTGATGACTTGAACGTTCGCAATTCCAGAGTTCTTATATTTTCGAGCAAATAATTAAAGAGTTTGATGCCTAGATAGGAAGTGGCTTTCCTATGTAGGCATCAAACTCTTGAAATGAAATGAGATTGATATTTAAAGTTGACCATGATTATAAAAATACTCACTCGTCACAAGAAATACACAAAGAGATAAGCCAGTTAAATAGCTCAATAGAACATATTCCTTATTGAATTCTCCTTTGACAGTAAGTCCTAAAAGGGGTCCACCAATATGTTGTAAACTTGAAATACTTGCAACTATTAGAATACCTCCAATTATAAGTATGTGTTCTGTGGTCGATTCGGAGATCACTAAAAACG
Source organism: Endomychus coccineus (assembly GCA_958510875.1). Lineage (NCBI taxonomy): Eukaryota > Metazoa > Arthropoda > Insecta > Coleoptera > Endomychidae > Endomychus > Endomychus coccineus. The sequence continues at coordinate 25,825,913 of OY294068.1, read as the reverse complement.
ATATATTTTATTTAATGCTGATTATTTCATAAAAGAAAAATGTATTAAAAATATTTTATGAAAGACTCGATGTGTTTCTATATTTTTTTTATTTTGTGAAAGACATTAATTTCTTAATAACTTAGAGGAATAATTTTATAGGAAAAAATATTGAAAGTATCTGATATGCTAAAATATAACATCTGAAATCATGTAATTAAAATTTTGTTTGAAGTAGATGGTAGTAATGTGAATATGTTTTTGCTTGCTCCGTTCAAATATCAATTTATTGTCATGTACATAAAGTCATAGAATGGTGAATAACTTTCAAACAACTACATGGCATGCTAATACGTTGACGGATATTAGATCGTAATTGTTTTATAAATAAAGGATCATTTTAGAAATATATATGAGCATGTACAACTTAAATCATCATAACTATTAAGAGTTGACAGTTAATAATGATGTACCACCATTATGATAAATAACAACTTGAAGAAGATATGATTAATTTTAGTAGTTTTCAATATTATAAGGAATCTTTTTTTTGACGACAAAAAGGAAGTATATACCGTTTAGGGAAGAATTGGCAAATTTGGTCAATATAAAAGAAATTTAAAATTATACAAACTGCAAAATTTTTGCTGACAATTATGTCCTTACAGTGACATTTCACATTGAAAATGCCTCCGTGTGACGAAACAATTGTGAGTAATTAAACTTTGCAGTTCGCGTAAATTTAAATTTGTGTTCATTCCGTTATTCTATCTATTTGAAATTGACATCAAGTAAACGCCGAATCCATAGGTTAATCAATATTATTTGTACTTACTACAATATCCAAATGTACCCATCAAACAGAATAGACACAAGAAAACGGGTCTCCCCTTCTTGTTTATGTTAACACAGTAAGATACACCTGTGAATAATAAAGAGACAATGGATAATGCCCCTATTATTGACGAAGCATGTATAAACTTCATGGATGTAATTTTTATGAAGAAATAACTTGGGAATAAGGAATAATAAATGAATAATGAATATTTGGTTGTTATCATCGTTAGAAGAGATTTATAAAAAGTGGGTTGTTTGAGAATGGTAAAATAATAAATCCGTGGATTATTTTCCACGACTAGATTTGGTGCGAATACGTCTGGTGTGTGAGTACTTCGAATTTCATTGTATTCGTCATAAGCGTAAGAATAGTTCATATTTACAGAAGTTTCATTGAAAAGGGGAACTGGATTTTTATAGGAATCGTCTATTTGTTCTTTGGTTTCAATTTGATTCAGTGCATCAGTTGTAAATATCAACTTTTGTGGTAATGGTTCATTCTTATTTCCATCTGGCTCAGACAAACCATCATCTTGTTCGAAAGTTTCCCACTTGCCAATTTCTGTATACTTGTTTTTACTTTCGTTTTCATCATGGAAGATTATCCATGCCCCTCTAGTATTTTCTGGACTGTCTAACGCATTGTCATCGCTGTGTGCACTTGTGCTTGGTTCTGAGTTTATCACATTTTTAACATCCTGATCATTAGTTTTTACTGTATTTGAAATATCATTTCTCCTAAACTGCATTTCGGTTATACCTTTAGAAAAAATATCGCGCTCTTCTTCCATATCCTAAAGATATTAAAATTCCAGAATTAATACATTTATCTTGTTTTGTGTTTCATATGAAACGATATTGAAGAATTTGAAATAACTCAGAAATGTTCACTTTGATATTGTTGAAGTGAGAGTTGAAAGAACATCATTTTCAAATGAATGAAAAAATATGAATTAATTATCACCAAATTGTGGTGATTTTTACCAAATACTAAAGATAATTTGGTATACATGAGCTAGAAGTGCTTCTTGCTCAATATTCACCACATTCACTTCATAGCTACTTATATTATCAACAATATGTTTTTTCAAACTAAGACAATGAGATGCCTTATAGAATTTTACCCATGAACTCGAAATAACAAGACTATAACATCTGATTTCAACTCATGGAACATGTTACGAAGAATTTGAGGGAAACTGTTTTGACAAATGGAAGATCTTATCAATTATTCATGTTCATCCATAATTGGTAAGGGCAGTTAAAGGCATCATTGGATTTAATAAAAAAATTTACAACAATCTGATCAATTGTACTAAAAAAGAATCGTCTGTTTTCCATCTAATCCTCAAAGAAAAATTAAAATGCGTGAATTTATATATGAAATCAACTTTGATCTCTGATGGTATTTAGGAAAAATCTGAATATGACCTGCTCCTGAGATTTCAATAATACAGGAAATTCCAAACCAATTGAAGGCATTTTCACTTCTCTCACTCTAAGGGAAGTATTATAATCGGTCTAAAAATGTTGTTACAAATTTTTTGCGAATAGTTTCAAAGTGATGAAAATAGAAACTGTATAGTCAGCTTACAAGTGGTATTTTTGACATCATCTTCAGTTTAAATTAAAAAATGAAACTAGTATTTTATTGAACCATTATGATAACAGTGTTTTTAGGGCTATAAATATATACCACACGCATACATTATTAAATCTGCAGAAAGTGTCCGAAATTATTATTTTAAGATTTGGATGATGTCACCACACAAACACACATTGAATTAATTACTCTGTTTTATCCAGAGCAATCTGTTTAAAATCTCTGGCGGTAGTGGCGGTATATAATACATAATACTGCAGACTTTACAAGAAGGGTAAAGTACTCTGTGGTTTCATGAAAGTAAGGTTGATTTTGACTCAGCAAAATATAAAGTAATTAATTTTGATGAGGTAGCAATAAAGGAACGACATGTATGAACATCGCAACTACATAAATATGTCAGTCATTGTCGATGTTTGGTTAATGTTTCATTCGTTTCATAAATAAACACACAATGCTGCAGACTTTACCAATTTATTTGAAGGCACCGAGTCGTTACGAAAAATTGTGTGCAAGCTGTGGATTCTACTGCAGAAAGGCAATCCTCTCGTAGAGGTCTCATGGAATTATCAAATATATCTTCAAAGAGGATTCTGTTCTTGAGAGAATGTGAGCAAATTTTCGAAGAAAATATTTTTGAGCCCTTATTTCTAAATTTTGATATTGGCCACTTCTGGCAGGACTTGGATCAGCGCTTCGTCAAGAGCAAAAAAGTCAAAGGAATCTTATATATGAAAATGATTTCATTTTGTGCAATTCCAAAATATACTTACATCAGACACGTAATTGTAATTTGTCTTTGGTTTCAAGTATTCAGGTTTTTTCAGGACAATATTCACAAAAAGTCCTAGGAAGATAACTGTTTGATATCCCAGCACAACTCGCAGTATATGATAGTTCATTACAAGGTGACCAATAACCACTGGTGTTATTATAAATCCCACTGCCACAACTATCTGCGACAAATGTAATAAATAAGCATACTTGTGTCTGAAATACTGAGCTAGTAATATTTCACATTGAGCCATCTGGACAGAACCTCCAATTCCTATAAATAAAAAATAAAATAAGGACTATAAATATCAACATTCTTTTGATTAGTACACTAAAAGAGTTCATAACTGTAGATACACTAGAACAGTAAATTAGTAGGAAATAATCACCTTATCCACCAAAAAACTGAATATTCAACAGAGCTGAAAGGTCCTTACATACCCTTTCATTTTGAGAAAGATGTAGAAGTTGAACTGGACAAATTGCTGAAACTGGATGTAATACTATTACATCCATTTTAAGCAATGTACCAACTAAATGGGTTTCACTAATTAATAATTGTAGTTGTAGCGTAAGAATTAATTGTGGGTTCTTAGATTGCAAACCATACAATTATAAAGTAAATTACGTTCTTGGTAAAATGAATATACCTGATTGCTTATTAAGTGTGCTCACGATCGAGGAAGTAAAAGATGACATTGGGTAGCAGAAAATTCTACTAGCAATCACAATAACCGAATTGGAAGTAGAATCAACTAACCATGAAGAATTAAGAAATTTACGACAAGTTTTGATAACTTTGACTTGGACAGGGTTGACTGATTGTCTTAGTAACTACAAATTTTGTGAGTCAGAATTAACTTTTGTATAAAATTTATTGTTGAGAGGAACCCGTATAATAGGTAGTTTCAAAAAGCAAGCAGGATAAAATTCTAGAATTGGGACATGAAAATCATCCCGGGGGATATCAAAGGAGGAAAAAGTATAACTAGAAATTTAGAAGAAGGACATACAGTTCTATTGAAACAAGACAAACACAATAAATTGTCTACAAATTTTAGAGTTGAGAAACTTACTGTAATAAAGAAAGTAAGAAGTGAAAAGGAAGTAGAGTTCAGATGGAATAAAAATGAGAAGAAATTCTTAATTTTTTCATAAATATGTAGATAAACAATACTTGAAGGAGAAGGATATATTATTATGATTATTTTGTTGAAAAAAAGGGAAAGATTAGTATCCCTTTAATGTTTGAATCTTTGAATTATATATTCAAATTATTGTTCTATGTCTTGTAACTATTCTATAAGTTAAATTAAAGAGCAAGAGATTGTTCTAAACTACGTAGTAGGAGGCTATGCCTAAATTAAAGAACTGGGAGGTAGTTGAGATCAAGTATACATTAATAAATATGGTAATTGGACATTTAAAACGTAATGCTTCAATTTATTTGATCATCAATAATTTAAATTCAAACCTGAAAACAGGCCAGCCAATATGAATAGGAATACACTAGTTTTTGAACCATAATTTGCCGCCAATCCCATCCACATAAACAGCAACCCTGCGCATGTCACACAAGTTCCTGCCGTAGCGACCAGTCGTGGCCACATGTTTCGCAATCTCTTCAGTTTTCGCAGAGGTTTTCCGTTGAAAGGATCTTAAAAAAGCAAAAAGGTAAGATTATTCAAACATTTATAAAAATTGTGTTATAACGAATCGTTTCAAGGTTATTTGTATATGTCCGATTCTAACTGAAAGTTACGTGGTAAAATACAGTAATCCAAATGTTTCACAATGATATACATGTATTATTGCATTTCTTATACTTCAGGTTGCACTATTCCATATTGATAGTCCGGATTAGTTTGATTAAAGGGTAATAATATATCTAATATAACTAGAAGATCACATTTAGCATAGATAGCTATATTATGTTGCCTATTATTATGGGTTAGACATAATTACATTCAAATTTAAAAGAGTAAACATCATTACATTCATTGCCTAGAAAGAGCCTAAGGCATAATCGACTAGTATTGCAGTCAAGACAAGATGTTTTATGTTCTAGCTGCTGATGAATGAAAATAACCAGTTGAATCTTGAATTTAGTTCTCTAATATACTATTTTGTACTACTTGAAAAAAAACTTCCCTTTGTTGCATCTTTATCGATACGTGAACCTTTTGTTTCTTTCACCGTGAAAAAGACTGCAACTGTCAAAAAAATTGACATTTTATTATCTATCTAGATGAACCTGTAATTTTTTCACCGTGAAAAAAAGTAGTTTCTATAGTAACGACAGAGCAAGTTTACTTTAACGCTATGAAAATGTATAGAGATCATTTCTTTAAAATCTGGCAGTTTGGCCGATTAATTCAAAGTTACAGTTGTACAAAATATGTTCTGGCCTCGACCTGTGGTTTAGTCGAAAAATGTACTCTATACCATTTAAAAAACATTCATTTCATGCACTTAATACAAAAATAACTATTTTAAATCTTTAATCTCAAAACGATTTGGCGTTCCAAAAATATCCCAATTCAATTTAATAGTCGATTTGTAAAGGAAAAAATTGAAAAAATTGCTAACTAATCTGGCTTAATATCAGTATATTGGTTTAGTGTTCTTTTTAAATGTACATATTAGACTTTCAATAGAAAGAAAGTTTCTAGTTCTTACCGAATATTATCCATCCAAGAACAAAAAACAATGGTGTGTATATAAATTCTTCATCCAGCATATAAATATTTGCACTATCTGGTGTTCTCGTTTCCAAGTTTATTGCCGCCAACAATATACCAAAGGCTACGATTGTGCTGGGTATGAGTACCTAGAGTATGAATTAACAAAAACTAATTACAGATAATTACTCTCATTGATGTTTTTGACGTTTTACGTAATTTTAAATTTTCCTTATCAAACATATTTAAGTCAATATAACCAGAATGCCCTCATGTATTATATAGAGGGTATTGGTTCAGCGCACCAAAAAACATCGACCATAAAATAGAACTAGTGAAAAATAATTATTTTAAGCTGTTCTTTCAACTCTAGTGACTGACATGATAATTTACATCAATGTTATGATTTTTTTAAATAATTCCAAATTATAACTAAGTACTATAAGCTATTGGAATATGTTCTTTATCCCTAAAACATTGAGCTAATTTATTCAACTAGCTTTCTTTCTAAAAACATACGACGTTCGCTAATAGCCTAATCAGTGGCTTGTTCCATCCTACACACTATCAATTCTCATAAATTACCACAAAACAATGGCTTTTACTATCAAAACAGTTACCAACTAGTTGATAAAATCCAGAAACAAATAATACTTTCCTGGAGTGTTGAAGGTTCGGTTAGTAACTAATATAAATGCAATGTTTTGTGACAACTGTATGTATCTTTTTGAATATAATTGATGAGGGAATTACATATTTTTGAATACGATAGAATTCCGTTTCGTTATAATTGATATAGGTATGATGATAACATTCGAGCTTCGGTCGAAATTCAAGGATACGGTTTAGTAAGAACACGGAGAACATCATGACATTAAGTAACCTGCTTAATTTCTTACCTGGAAAAATAATGTGGCGATGAAAACGATCCAACCATATCCGCCGTCAGGAATTTTTGGTCCTAATTCATCTTGAGTAGTTAGTACACTATCAATAGCACTGGCTTTATATGTAAATACAGGTTGGCGTTTGCTGTTCATTTTTATTTTACCAGTCGAATGTATATGTAAGGTAACAATAGTTGTAATAATTTATCCATCAAAAACCAGTTTACGCAAAACTATTGAATCGTCATTAAATAGTTTTTGTATTAATGACACTGTGTAAAAAACATGGGTGTTAATATAAGTCTGATAATGGTTATCTACTTGTGTACATACAGATTGTTTTATCATACTTATGTAATTATTATCTTCTTTCTAGTTCTGTATTAAGAATTTTTTTTTCATTCAATTTGATTTAGCCTCTATAGTATATTTTAACAAAAAGTTGAGAAAATAATTTTTAAAGTTATGATTATATTTAAATTTACTAATATTCGGGATCAGAAGGGATATATGTGTGTGTTCATAGTAGCAAAACGGTAAAGTACCATCGTAAATCTGAGAAAATTGATTTTAACTGCTAGTCTTGTATGTTGAATAATAGTGGATCCTTGGGATTCCGCTTCATAAGCAGTGGCGGCTCGTGAGTTAAGAAAGCGTGGGAACAAAAAAAGATCGTTAATTTGGCTTAAAATAGTGTCACATATTTCCTTTGCAATAACAGCTCTATTATCTCCAGCTGTCGTTTTTTGTCTTTTCCTAGCAGGTTCTTCGTTATTGCGTTTTTGATTGTCATTGTCAGTAGAATTTCTAATTCAATCCTTTCGCTTTTGAGTCTTATAAAATAATATTTCAACATGTGGCATGATGAAATGAGATATTTTCAACCAGTGAGAAATTCCGGGCAATTCAAATGTTTCAATAAACCACTTGATTCACTAATAGTAAGTGAATCCATCCCATCTTCGTCAATAATTTTGTCTAAACATTCTTTGCACAGTTCGACTTTTGAAAATCTAGCTTGTAGGATCAGCGCGTGATAATCTACGTTTGACTATCATCAAGCATTACCGTTCGTTTTGGCGATCGAGAAAAAAAGCTTGAAAATGACTTTTTCATTTCTTCGATCATTTCTCCATCGGTGAATGGTTTTCCACGTTTCGCAATTTCAAGAGCCACACGAAAGCTGACATGGGTTGCAGTCTCTTGTTCACTATTAAGTTTCGTACACAAGGATTGCTGGGATTTCAATTAAATCAAAATACTGTTACGAAGATTCATTTTAAACACGCACGAAGGAGTTACGCACTATTTTATTCCACAACAGACAGTTCGTGGATTCGTGGAAATTTGTTTTGAACGAAAATCTCGAAATTATCTTGAATGGCGACAATCTAGTTGTGCAAAATGTAAATATTTTTGTAGCCTGAAATGAGATTGAAAATCAGTCAAGAGTCTTTAAGGCTAAATCCGAAACAAAATTTAATGTTTTTTTGTGTTTTTCCTTCTCTGGAAAACATTTTTTTGCCAATTATTCATCATCACTCGTCATTATCAGTCAGAGTAAAGGTATAAGCCTTTCTTTCTTCTTATTTTGTTGAAAATAATGTTACTGGCAATACTTTTTAAATCATCCATTTATAGTTTTCACTACTAGACAACAGAAATCAAAAAATAAATTCCCAATAATAATCATTTCAAAATCAAGAGGCCAACTATTGAACAACTACCAAGACGTTCCAAAAATATTACAATAATAATGAAGATTCTTGACCCAGTATGAATTATATATAAAAATTCTCGCCCGAGAATTTTTATAAATAAAAATATTACAGACATCGTTCCCGTATTCTACCTATTTGTCGCATGTTTTCGGATTATTTCCTCAATTCTAGGTATTCCTTTATCTCTATCGAGCAAGGTCGTTTGTTACATAATACGGTGCATCTAGACGGGATCTGATTACCTTATTTTGTATCATTTGCAAATTTTTTACTTGCGCGGGTGAATTTAATACTCCTTAGCTATAGCTAGCTTTAGCGTCCTATTGCAGTGGCGTAGCGAGGGGGCAGAGGGGGACAAGTGCCCCGGGCGCCGGATCCAGGGGGGCGCCAAATGAAGCTAATTTAAGAGGCATCTGTCATCACTATCTTTGGCACTAAAGAGGCTTTGTACGTGCTCTTCTCTCAGTCAACTATACGGTGAGACTTGCTGAAAAGTGCAGTGAAGAGAACAGTGAAACAGGAATCTCAAACCAGATATGTTGACGCTGTCAGTGTCGTCTTTGAACATCTGGATTCTATTTTGGATCTGCTCGAAAAAATTAGTAAAAATCCAGAATTGACGCCGGAAACTAGAAATGAAGCGGGAAACCTTGCACACAGAATGCTGACGTTCGACTTTCTCAGCCTTCTCTACATTTGGGACCAAATTTTGGCGAGAACTGCACGCGTTCAAAAAAGACTGCAAGATCCTGCAATGAATTTTGCAGATGCTGCCAACGACCTCGACTCTCTTCAACACCACTTAGCACACATTCGAGACGATTTGTGTACTGCCGCGATTGCAGACGCGAAACAAAAATGTGACCGATGAGGAATCAACGTCGAAGAAGAAGACGTCGCCGAATGCCTGGAGAGTTAGCTGAAGATGCAGGCTTTTCAGCAGAGGAGGAACAACGTCGCGTTTTGGCAAACGCTATTGATAGGCTCCAAGGTTCAGTTCGACAATCGTTTTCAGCGTCTTCGTGATCTGAACAAGAAGCTTGGCTTGCTCCTGAATGTTGCAGAGTTAATGAGTGGTTCAGACTTCGATTGCGTGGAAAAACAGTGTGAATGTTTCGGAGAATTTTACGCTACTGACGTTGACGGCACTGGCTTGTATAACGACATCGTTGACTGCAGAATGTTGCTACGTTCACGAGAAAATGTCATCGATACTCGCATCGAACTACTCCGGTTTCTTATACAGTACGGTAAAGATGTTTTTCCGAATTTAAGAGTTGCGTTACAGATCCTGCTAACTTTCCGTATCTATTGCAAGTTGTGAGCGGTCCTTCAGCAAGTTAAAGTTAATATTAACTTATCTGCGGGCATCAATGGAGCAACAAAGATTGTCGGACTTAGCTCTGTTGAGTATAGAGAAAGAGACTCTCGAATCGATTGATGCATCACGCATAATAGATACGTTTGCATCAATGAAAGCGCGTAAAATACATATCTAGATTTATTAATCAATGAATATATGTAAGTTTAAAAGAAAGGTACTCAAAACTATATCAAAACTGTGTTTCCTTGTTTCTTTCATTAAATATATTTGGCAATGTTGTATACGAAAATAAATATTGTTCAGAATCAAGGAGCTGGGACGAGGGGGAATATAATAGCTGCACCCGGGCGCGCACAATCCTCGCTACGCCTCTGTCCTATTGTCGTCGCCTTCTGTAACCAATATGAACAACTATTTATCAGTTCTCACACTATAGAGGTGTTCAGGTGTTATTACTTCTATGGTTCGAACCCGCTCTTTTGTCGCTTTGTAGTTGGACTATTTCAACTTCTATTTTAACTTCAACTGTTTTTGCTGACGACAGATAACAACAAATAAGCAACGGACAAGGAGCCAAGGACAAGACAACGACTAACGACATAAAGAAGAATTCAAGAATATAAAATGGCCGCTGTCGTACATGAAAGTTGAAGTCATTGTCTGTAAATTTTAACATATCTACTATAATATATAAGGTATTTTAATGTTAAATAAGTATTATGTCAATGTAAATCATATGAAACGTTTTGTGCTCAAGTAATTTGGTGCTGTCACCTGTGAAAATGATTGTAAAAAATATTAATGAAAAATTGTTGGTTGACCTGTATTTTCTACTAGTTGCATATTGACTTCTGCATTCCATGATATGAGATAAGCTGATCATGAATATGATTTACCTAATGGTTAAATGGGAAATACCAGTATTCTTCTTTGAACAAATCCCCAAATTTCTTATGGATCGAGTATATTGTGGGGCTGAAAGATTTTGTATATTAATCATTAGTTTTATTTTACTTCTCGACATCTTCACTTGTTATAAAATAATACATCAAAATCGACTGGATTGATCCTTCCTTAAGGTTGTTGTTTTTATAACAGTTAAAAGAATTCTAAATTTGTTCAAGTATAATTTCTAACTGAGAGCTGTTGTAGTACTGAGCTCTGATACCACAGGAATTTAGCAAATAAATATTCACTCTTTTTTCTTATTGATGCAGGTTTTTTGTTCTTTTATATGGTAATATGTTATTTTTGAAAGAGATTGTATAAGAATATTTCAGTAATCTATGAGAAGTACACATCTACCAGTTATTCAAATCAAATGCATTTTTTATAATGCCTTCCAATTGATTATCTATTTGCAGGACTTAAATTATGGAGCCGAGAGGGCGAGGAAGGGCTAGAGGTGGCAGAGCTCGTGGTGATGCCACTTCGACAACAACTCAACCGGCAAGCCGTCCAGGGCAGCCACAACAACAAAGAGGTCAGGGACCACCACCTCAGCAACAGAGAGGTCCAGCTCCAAGTAGCCAAGCTCCAGTTCCTCAGGGAGCATGGGGCAGACAGCCCCAAGCAGCTACTCAGCCACAACCTACAGCATGGGCTCAAAAGCCACCCCAACCGCAGCAGACCCAAGTAAGTGAGCTCTTCTTTTTATATAATACATCAAAACTAGGAGACATCATAAATATTCACTCTTGTATTTCTTGTTCTAATCTTCTGTTTATGAAATTTTATAACAGATTGGCCTTTGCATGATACATAGGATTGTTCTTTATACAAAAATCATTTCAAAATGTTGGTATGTATGATTAGCAAAAACTATAGTTACTATTATATCCTTTTTATTTATGATTTTCTTCTATCTTGACTATTTTATTAATGCTTGCATATATGTTTGCTAATTTTAAATTAACTTTGTTTTCTTTTGATGAATAATAGCTTTACTAAAATTCGTATTGTATCGTTTATTTGACATGCGAAAAATGTAATTTTATTATATCATCTCTCGATTTTCTGATTGATTTCAAATTTTGTTCACTCCTTCAATAGGTTTATTTTTAATGACTGACTCTTTGTGTGTCGTTTGTTATTCATTTATTTATTTATTTATACACGGACATGCCAATTTACAAAAAACATAAATATTTAAGAGACAATTTTTACGCTACCTTATCTACAATTATAATCATAATCAACTAATACTAAGTTACAACAAATTAATGTGCCTCATTTGATTTTTGAATGAATATGTAGATGTATCGAATAGATCAATGATCACCATTTTTATTTGCCAATTTAACTATCCTTGTAATTGGCTCATTTTGGCCATATTTTGTACTGTGATGAGGAACCATGAACAGTTCTGAAATGCTTGTTCTTCTGGGATTTGCATTCAGATTAAAGAGTTCAATTAAATTTGGGCAACTTATAGCTCCATTTATAACCTTGTGCAAAAATCTCGTAGTCTATTTCAACTCTTCGATGTTCCAAACTTGATAAATTTAAGATGTTCAAAATGTCAGAATATTCATAGTTTCCCCTTTGATATCAAAGTTTGAATGCACATGACCTTAAGAATTTATTTTGAACTCTCTCAATTCTATTGATATCCGCTTGATAAAACGGACATCATATCATACAATTATATTTAATAACTAATCGAACAAGAGAGCAGTATAATATTTTAGAAGTGTATAGGGAAAATTTGTCTGATGATTTTGTAATGAAGCCCAATAATTTAAATGATTTAGAAACACTATTATCAATGTGTCTTAAATGTCACTTTGGAACCAAATAATATGCCAAGATCTCGAACACTATCAGCCACTGACAAATTAACATTTTTCACTTGGTAACAGTATTGAATTGGATACATAATTCTCGAAAATGTGATTTGATAGCATTTGTTCATATTTAGATGAAACATATTTATATCGCACCAACTGGACAGATTGCTCAAATCTATTTGCAACAGTTCAACATCATAGACAATGTCAATGATCCTATAGAGTTTGAAGTCATCTGCAAACATCAAATAGCAGCTGTGTTGTATTACTTCTGATATATTATTAATAAATAATAAAAAGAGTAGTGGACCCATATGGGATCCCTGGGAACTCCAGATGTTACAGAAATTTCTGATGACACAGAACCATCATATTTGACACACTGAGTTTTACCTCTCAAATAAGATCCGGTCCAGTTCAAAAAGTTACTGTCAATGCCTAAGGCAGAGAGTTTTGCAATTAGAAGGTCATGATTGACTCTATCAAATGCTTTTGAAAAGTCAGTAAAAATAGAGTCAATCTGGTGCCTTTCCTTCAAACTGTTTAAATGAAAATGTTGTTAACTAACTAAATTTGTGTTGGTGGTATATCATCTCTAGCTCCCGATTTATGGATTGGAGTGAGAAAACTTTGTTTCCAAAACTCTGGGAATGAATTCCTGATGATAGAGAGATATTGAAAATTAATTTGAAGGGGTTTCGCCACAATTTTTTATGAAATATAGAGGTATTCCATCAGGGCCAGTTGAAATTTTCCCTGGGACTAACATTAGTTGATCAATTACTTCCGTTATTTCAATGTAATAATAGCAAACTTTCAAACACTCTCTGTTTTCATATTCCGGAGTTTGAGTGACATTCTCATCAGTGTAAGTTGCAAAAAGATTCACAATTTCGTTTTTATTATTGCTTGTTGCATTTTCGAATAACATGCTGGAGGGTAAGTTATATAATTTTCTTTTACTATTCATATAATTCCAAATAATAAGATTCTTGACCCAGTATGAATTATATATAAAAATTCTCGGGAAATAGGTCACATTAACACTTTGTTTTAAATATTCGTCTTTACGTACGTTTCGGTCTCACGACCATCATCAGAAGACTCACTATGTCTAAAAAGGGGGTTTATTAAAACTAATTATAGCACAAGCGTTCAAATCGCACAATTCAACTTCAATCAAAAGAGCCCACGCCGTTGAAACGAACAGAACTACGAATAATCGAAATTGTATCGTGATACCAAGAGGTTGTAGGTCGCTTGTGGGCGGAGCCTAATCTCAGCTGCACCGGTTTGGTCAGTTGTGGTAGAGCGCGTGGATTGAAGAATGTAAGAGTGGAAAATCTCGTATTCGAAGATCACGATGTAAAAGTGGAAGTATTTCGTATTCGTAGCGTAGGTGGTTGTTGTTACCTGAGGAATAGAAATAACCTGTAATGAAGAAACAGAGGGCAAGCTTACCAAATGAAGTGATGAATTATGGAGGCTGCTGCGATGTTGTTGCACTTCCTACACTTACTTAGCTACACTCACTAGGGTAGGAATAAGGTAGGGTGTGAAATGAAACAAACAGTTGAAGTGTTGAAAGCAATGCCAGTCTAGCAACGCGCGTGGGTCTCGAGAGCAGGAGCCTCAACGTGAGCCGGAGTTTCCGTTGACGCACCTCGGTGCTAGTCTCGTATGAGAGGACGTAGCGACGCTTAGGGGACGGAGAACGTGCCGGGACGAAGTGTCCTACTTCTGCGATGCGAGGCAGAGTAACCTGGAGTCGGTTATCCGCTCGTTGTAGCGCCACGGGCCGTAGAAATGGAATGCGTGTTTGAAGGGCGTTGGCCAAGTCTGAGAAGACTGTAAAAGCTCAACGCGCGACTTATTGGTGAATGTAGAAGTGTGCTGCGTAATCACTGGCGCTGGTCGGAGGCCGGCCGTGGATCCTAGGAAGTCGTTGTGCTTGCGCTAGGCCGGTGCGGTCCGCTAGTCAGGCGTAGTGACGTCTGCGTGGGTGTAGAATGCTGTGTAAAGATGTGTAAAGCTGAAGTCTGGATTCCTAGCGCTGGAATGGGAGCTGTCCGCAGATCCGGCGAAGAAGACTAGCAAAGATGTAGAAGATCTAGGCTAGCCGGAGGTCCAGAAAGGTCTCCTTAAGAGCAGCGATGTTGGCGTGCTTTTATAGGTTTCTGGTAAATTGAAGTTAGAATGGCGAGTTCTGATTGGCTGGTGTATTTGGCTAATTTCGATATATGTGAAATTGCTTTTGTATTCAGTCGGAGGTGACGAACGAGAATATGCTAGAAGCGGGGAAAAGCAACGAAGTCTAAGAGTCGAATTAGCGATGCACGGCAAAGCTAATTTGACGGACGGATATCAATCGTCAGTATTAAAGTATAAAAAAAATTTTTTTTGTAGTAAGAATCCGCTATTCAGTAATATTATCAAAATATATGAGTGCATATTGATTGGTATTCTCACAACAAATGAGAAGAACGAAGTTATTTGTCAAGTATCTACTTTCGAAGCCAGATTTGTAGGATTTATGACTAGGTACTTAAGAAAGGTTTCAGACCTGTACTGGAAAAATTACTATTACGAATTCTTCCTAAAAACATTTTCAACACTTATAAAGACGTATGTAAGAATTTGCAAGAGATTATTTAATCAAATTAGTATAAATATGACTTAGATTTTGTGTGTCTACCCTATGATTTACAGATTTGGGGTCCCGTTTTATGTGAATCATCTCCAGGATAGATCTTTTATAATAATTGGTTTCCTTAGTTAAGATATTAACATTTTTGTAATCAAATTGATGGTTATAATCAAAGCAATGCTTAGCAAGGGCGGTGGAATTTTCTAAGTTGTTATTTCTTGTGCTGTATTTATGGCCGTACATTCTTTTTTGTAAATATTGTTTAGAGATTCCAGTATAGGTTCCATCACAATCTAAACAATTCAATTTATACACTGTGTGGGTTTGTTTATCTTTGGGTATTAAAGGTTTTAGATTTGAGAAATATTTCCCAACACAATTAGTAGGTTTATGCGCAACATTTATATCATACTTTTTCAAACATTTTTTGATTTTCTCTGAGGTCTCCGGAATGTAAGGTAGAGTTATAAAATTGTCTGTATTACCTTTTATGTTATTTTTATACGACGAACCATTATAGATTTTGTTTATTCTTTGTTTAATGATAGGATTGAAAAAAGTTTTTGGGTAGTCATTCAATTCTAGTGTATTACGAACAATTTTTAAATTTTTGGGGCGGTCATCTGCGTGGGACAATTTTATCGCGCGATCTGTAAGGCTGTTTATGACACTTTTTTTATAACAAGCTGGTGCAACGGAATTGAAGTGAAGATAACGTTGAGACCATACTTTAGTAAACCAAGAGGTTTTTATTTTTCCATCTGCATCATGCCTAATGTTCATATCTAGGAAATTTATGTCATTGTTTAATTCTATTTCACAAGTGAATTGAAGTTTACAGTGGAACTTGTTAAATTTATCAATTACATATTGAATTTTATCGTTGGAAACACACATAAGGCAATCGTCTACATACCGTTTAAAGAATACAGGCCGAAAATCTAATGAACTCATAACAGATTCCTCTAGGCACTCCATAACGAGGTTAGCAATGGTAGCTGAAATAGGAGATCCCATTGCTGTGCCGAATATTTGTCCAAAAAATTGCTCCCCATACTGAAAATATGTGCATTCTAAACAAAATTTTACAGCATTTATAAATTCCGATTGATCTAGAGGTGTGTGGTTTTTAATCTCTGCCCAACGTTTTTTATGCTATTCAATGCCAAAACAACAGGTATATTTGCAAATAAAGAAACAACGTCCAAGGAAATCAGTTGATGGTTTACGGGTACGGATTGATTTTTTATAAATTCATTAAAGTGCCATGAATCTTTTACATAGAATTCATTTTTTCCTATTATATTATTGATAGATTTTGATAGGATAAATTGTAAGTAGGCGCTCCAATATTACTAACAATGGGTCTTAGAGGTATATCATTTGTATGTAGTTTGGGAAGCCCATAGATGTAAGGTGCTAGCCCATTATGGCAAATTAATTTATTTTTTAATTCAATAGGGATTATCTTATTCTTATGCCATTTATTTATCATTTTATTCATGTTGTTTTGTGACCTATTTCCCGAGAATTTTTATATATAATTCCAAAAACAACTAGGATCATTAGCAATATTTCTTTCGATTTTTTCAACATAACTTTCATGACATTTGGGTCTGAAGCTGTTTACATCTTGTTCGGAGGTTATTGAATTGATGATAATGGTCTATATCTCCCGTAACTTTGAATCTTTTATGAGCTACCCTTTTTCAATTATTAATTTCTTAAGTTGCGTACTATACCATACCTGGAAATTTGAGGTTCTAAATTTTTTCACTGGTACAAATATATCAATTATATGAGTAAGTAATAATTATGGCACAAACGGCGCCTCATACCTCTAGTGCAATTATTGTAAATAAATGTGAAAATCTTGTATAAAATGAAAGCTCTTCAATAATAATGATGAAATTGCATGATGTATTTCATTAATTTCAATAAACATGTTCTTCACTTTATTTATCTTTGCAGCTTATGGCGGGCCGTGGATCTCGACAAGGTGGGGGGGAAGACTTGATACCAGAGCAGATCGAACCCGTTCGTCGTATGTTTTTTTCTTTAATCTGACTATTCTCTTTTTTAATACAATAACATTGCAGATGTTAGCGGAGCTGGAGATGCTGGGCAATCTCAAGCATCTCATGATAGGGGTGGAGGAAATGGTGGGGTTAGAGGTCGTCAAAATCGCAATGAAGTTATTCATACACGTCCCGCCCAGCTTCAAACCAAACAAGGTTTATTAATTTTTCCACATATCTGTTATACTCACATTTTGAGGCTTTCCAATTTTGTTATTGAAAATTTTCAGATGATCAACTTGTATATTGAAAATTTCGATTAGCTATTGAATACTACACAGAAGTTGTTCATCAGAAAATTTTGTGGCATATTGGGTAGCTAGAAAAATCCAGCTAGTCTGGAAGCAAGTTATTCATAAAGTTTAGTGTCTTGACTTATATAAGCATTCAGGAAAATCGTTTTGTAGGTTCAACTGGACAGCCAATCCAGCTAAGTGCTAACTTCTTCAAAGTGATCCAGCACGGCACTTGGTGCCTGTTCCAGTATCGTGTAGATTTTTCTCCGGAAATAGATGACACGAGGCAAAAAAAGAGGTTATTGGGAACCGCTATAAGATCAGTAGTCAATGGATTTTTGTTTGATGGTACTGTGCTATATTCACCACAACGATTGAGTCCTGATCCCATGGAACTGTTTGCCCAAACAGATAGTAGTAAGTGAAAATGATATTGAACCTTCAAGTGAACCTTTGACTGTTGATATAAACTAACTAGATAGAATGGGTGAATTGAAAATAATTGATGGTCAATTACTTACCCATTTTATAGTTTGTTCATAAAGGATTTTGCGAACTGCTCATTTTTTTTACCTTTTTACTATGGTATTATATTTTTCAGCCGAAGAGAACATTAGAATTCAGATTCGAATGGTGGGCGAGCTCGCATGGGGTGATCACCATTATCTTCAAGTATTCAATATAATTGTTCGTAAATGCTTATCTCTGCTCAAATTGCAACTGATACAACGGGATTACTATGACCCCAATGCAAGGGTAAGCAATTTTGTTTACAAAGTAATACAACTCCAAAAGTCAACTCTCCTTAACTCTAATTATCATTTTCCATCTTAATCTGCTTAAGTTAAAGAGAGTTTGACTTATAGGGAGTATTGAATGACACATGATAAAAGTTATGTATATCAATGACAACGAATTTGTTCACTAATTCAGATAACGTCGGCACATGCACACAAATAATTCAGAAGAAATTTTTGTTATTTAGTTAATAGCGATTGCGACTGGCTGCTCTCGAGTACTCTCAAAGCAAGCTCTAGGTTTGATTGAGGAAATTGAGGTCATTTTTAACAGTCACATGTTCGATGTTTTGCTCTGGCGGGCAGGGTCAGAGCAATGTTTCGACAGATAGATTGGCAGGGTGGTTTTGATTATTAACTACAGTACTGACAGTTACTGTATAATGTAAATAGAGGATTATGTAAAAAAAAAATGAAAATAATAGAATTGCTGGTGTTACTGAGTTTTGATAATCTGGAGGTTCAGATGAAGATTTTGACTGCATTAACTTTTGGAAAAAGATAAATTCCGAAAATAAGCCATTTTTGTAATGTGGTAATATATACAGTGATCAGTTAAGGGCGGCCCTCGGCCATATCTCAAAAACTACTGAGAATTAAAATGTGGGGAAAAAAATTCGTTAATAAAGTGACCATGAGAAAATCCTGGAAATTATTTTCATGTTCCGCATTTTGAAGCGAGGGGGCGCAATTGAAAATTGAATATTAAAATTTAAAATTTCTCTGGAAATTCTCACATTAAGGTATATCTTTATTAACATCGTTAGAAAGGTTAGACAATTTTACATCATTTTGATCCGAAGTCCATTGGCGTACCGACATTGATGAGAGTGGGGGCAGCTATTGCATAATCAATTGAACGACTCATTCGATTTCAGTAAACTTGAGTTCGTATGGAAGAGAAGGTACGTACTTTCAATTGACATATCTATTGGTACACAATAGTTCCTAACAAAATCGCTAGAGGGCGTAATTTGTTATGATAACAGTTTTTTTGATTTTATCCCAAAAACTCCAATCATGGTATAACTAACTATGACATAATATTCGAAAATAAGATTAAATTTGCAACAAAAACTTGAAAACCGCACATCGATATCTTTTTTCGTTTCGGAGTTATAGTAAAAAATGTACGTTTGTGACACAGGAATCTGTAACCTCTAATTTAATTATATCAGAAGCATTTTCCATATGATGTAGGCAAATATCCACAATTTCAACTCTCGAGTGGATTCTTCATTGAGATCCAAAGAATACCGAAGGAATTTAATAACAATAAATTGACCCGAAAAGTATTATCACCCTGTAAAGGTTACTTTTTAGTAATAAATTTCGATGCAGAATTTAAATTGATACAAATAAGATCTCGTGATATTTCTTTGTACCTGGCACCGTTTCACGACAAATTTTATTCTTGTGATTAATTACCACCACCTGAAAATCGGGTGAAAATTGGAAAAAGAGGAACATCAAATTAAAGAGCATCTTTTAGTGCATTAGTAACATAAGCTGTCTTTTCTAATCTCAACAGCAATATATTACAAATAAAGGCCGAATATCAAATTTTTATTTCCAAAAATGTTTAAACCAGATAACTACAATGTAATTAAATTTATAGTAAGTTCACCAACAAGAGTTAACAAGACACCATTTTCTAAATTTTATGTACTAATTTAAAAGAAATTCTTCAAAATGATTCCCATTTTCTCGTATACATAGTTCACTACGTCCTACAATAGATCTTCTAACTTCAACGAAAACCTTTTTCCAATTTTCATCCGATTTTCATGGTGGTGGTAATAGATCACAAAAATCAAATTTGTCGTGAAACGGTGGATACAGAGAAATATCAAGAGACCTTATTTCTCTTGATACAAATTCTGCATGAAATTTGTTACTAAAAGGTAACCTTTACAGGGTGATAACACTTCGGATCAATTTATTGTTATTAAACACTTATATCTACGCCAATGGAACTAATACCGGTCTCAAATCATGTGCAAATGTAGTAACCTATCTATGCATCCACGGTACCAAATTTCATTCAGACATCTTGATTATCTTTGAAGATACGAACAAAATTAAGAGATTTTTTATAAAATTCAATATCTCAAAAATTAAGCACCTGTGCATATATGTTGATAGGAACTTTTTTTCTCAAAATCAAATTTTCTATCGACTGATAAAGTTCTGCTACTAAAACCTGGGACACCCTGTATAAATATATTATCAGAAAACCAGTTTGGCTTCAAAGAAGGTATCAGCACACAAGACGCAATGTATAAACTTACATTAGAGGTAACACAAATCCTAAATGACAATATAAATGCATAGCAGTCTTTATCGACTTAGCGAAGACTTGCGACACTGTTCCCCATAACAAACATCTTGAGGTATTGTCACACTATGGTATTAGAGGAATTGTTTTAAAGGTATTTCAGAATTATCTAACAGATCGAAAACGAAACCTCAGAATAAATAAAACTAGAAGTGATCCATTAACTATTGAAACCGGCATACCACAAGGAACAGTACTCGGACCCATTCTGTTTATAGCCTATATAAATTCTCTTTTAAACCTAGATATTGATGGAAAAATATTATCTTATTCTGATGATATAGTGCTCATTTTTGCAGGAAAAACCTGGAATCAAATTAAATATAAGGTTATTGAAGGAATGATCAAGACTGAAAACTGACTTAATACTTTTAAACCATCATTAAATATTCAAAAAAACCATTATATTGCATTTTCAGTTACTTCAAATCGTCCTGAATTTAATATCATTGAAATAAATAATTCTAACAAAATATCTGAGAATAATAAAATTAGATATTTAGGAATTATCATAGATCAACATCTTAAATGGTTCACACACATAGAATACCTTACCAATAGGATCAGAAGATTATAATTCACAAATTTTATATCATGAAAAATTTTCTAAACAAAAAATCACTAATTCTGATGTATAAATCTTTTATTGAATCAATTCTACGCTATGGTATTGGGGAGGAAAAAATGAAATAAATCTACATTCTTTAAAAGTGATACAAAACATCATTTTAAAAAAGAGAAGGTTATTTCCTTCCAAATTGCTATATAACGACCAACTATGTTCTGTATGAACTATTTATTTTCAATATTTATTTCCATAAAAATAAAAAACTCAAACTATTTATAAACACATGAAACAAGAATTAAAACAAATAAACATCTAAAAATTCCTCTAAGTCACAAAAATATAAATCTGAAATTCATTAATTATCTTGCACCAAAAACATACAATCTATTACCATTGGAAATAAGAAATATAAATAAATTACCGCTGTTCTTAAAAAAAAATTGAAATATACAGGTGTCCTCGAACTGCGTGGCCAAAATAAAGCCGAAGATTCTTTAATTCGAAAAAAAGTTGATGAGCCTTTTTACTTTTGCCTCAAGTGTCTTGTTTACCCGGTAGAGGGCTTCAAAATTGCAAAAATAATTGTTTGTTTGGTATAACTTGAGAACGTGATGAAGAACTTTTACAATATTTAGCAGGTGAGTTACTGTCAATAATGGCCATTTTTGCGAGTGGAGCACAGAGCCTTAGAGACCATAGAAATGGCTCAAACTTGAGGATGTAACGGGAAAAGTGTCCAGGACTTTTTTGTGGTCAATGTAATTCACTCGATATTTATATGTAGATAGCTTATCTAATTTGAAAACTTTTCTTACTCTTAGAAAATTTTGATAAAATCAACGGATTAGCTTGAAAAAATTAATTTCCGAGTCTGCAATTTTGGCTTACTAATTTTATTTATTTAGTTATACCGAAAAAACAAAATTATTTTTGCAACTTTGAAGCCCTCTACCGGCTAAACAAGACACTTGAGGCAAAAGTAAAAAAGCTCATCAAATTTTTTTCGAATCAAAGAATCTTCGGTTTTATTTTAGCCACGCAGTTCGAGGACACCCTGTATGTATCCTGTAATATTGAACGATTCTGAACATTACTTATACTCACCATTGAATTGTTTTTATTTTTATTTGATTTAGGTGCCTATCCGTTGAAATATTGTTGTTATTGTATATGTATGTGTGTATATGTATATGATATCATTAATAAATAAAAAATATGACGAAACGGAATTACTTATTTTGTTAAAACTGTAATATTTCTAAGCGAAACTGACTGAACATCTTTTTTAACACGGTGGTGAGATGCTCATCTCATCACTAAAGTTATGTTCAATTGAGAATTGCACTGAAATCAAAAGTTGGGAATTCTAGAATAGAGCATTAAATCATTACCTGCTTTGGGAGTAACACTCTGAGTAATCAAATCAAAATAATTAACTGTACTGAAGATGATGATTAGGTGACCAAATATTTAATATAATTAAGTTAGTTTGTTCACGTCCTTGTAGTACAGGTCTATCATTATTTATTTCAGATTTCCATTCCCGAATACAAGTTGGAGCTATGGCCTGGTTACTTTACATCCATTCGGCAACACGAGAAAGACATTCTGATGAACTCGGAAATCACTGTTAAAGTGATGCGAACCGATAATGTTTATGATGAGTTGTTAAGATGTTCCGAAGATAGAAACTCCAGAACTGCCTTCCAGAGCAAAGTCATTGGGAGAGTCGTCCTCACTTATTATAACAACAAGACCTACCGCATTGACGATGTAGATTTCGATGCAACACCAAAAAGTACCTTCCCAAAGACGGACGGATCGAGTATGAGCTATGTTCAATATTATAGACAGGTGAGTTTTTACCAAGTTATTGTTTTGAATTACTAGTTCAAAGCTTACAGAAACAGACTTGACAAAATTATAATATATGCTAAAAATTTCTACGAAATTAATAAAAACTTCAATAATTCAAAAAAAAAATCTACGCATTAATTAATAATGCTACCAATTCAATGATGAATAAAGATAATATTATTCAATTAATAGATGAAAATAATAGTATAATCACCAAAAAAAAATGCGCTGCTAACTATGCTAACAACTACTTTTTTAGTACAATTGGAAATAAAATGCAAAACAATAAATTCCTAAAAAGAAATTAAAAATAACAGAAAACTCTACCTCTATGTATCTAACTCCTAATGATATCGCTTCTATTTTGCCAAAAAATACCCTGGAAATGAGATAATACAAACAAAAAACATATAACGGTTAACAGCTTAGGTACCAATAAAATAAATAAAACTCACAAAACTATAACTTCAAGCAAAAATACACCTGAGAAGATAACCTGTTTAAATCTATTACATATGAACATCCAATGCATTAAAAATGAACTGAATAATATTGAAGCATTTCTAACCACAAAACCAAAATATACAGTAGCTTGTCTGACTGAATCATGGCTTACACCATCAGAAGCATCAGGACTACTAATAGAGGGTTGGTACACTGCATCCTCCTTTTCTCGTGTGGATCATATACACGGTGGTGTTTTAATATTAACAAAGGAATCACACTTTCATTGCTTACATGAAATAAATAATCTTTCAATTGAACTTGCATGTGAAGTCGCTGCAGTGCGGCTTATAAATATCAACATCATAATTTTAACATTTTACCGCTCACCTACTGGCAACTTTGAACATTTCTATGAGACAGTGAATAAAATATTATCATCTTTTAATATGAATGAAAAGATAATTTGTTGTGGTGATTTTAACTTATCTTTCAGCTCTCCTGACAAATATGCAACTGCTTTTTGTGATCTACTCCATACTTTTGGATTCACACAGTTGATTCACGAACCCACTAGGAATACAAATTGCATAGATAACATTTTCATTAACTTTGAACTTATTGGTACAGCAGCTGTGATAAGAACTGACATGTCAGACCACATGGCACAAGAGGTTTGCCTACATTTACCAGGTAACGCAAACTCAAGTACAAGTTTTAAGTGCAGACCTCTTACTGCCCATGGCTTTGATGTCATGCACAGTATCTTGAATAATCTAACATGGGATTTTTTGAATAGTGAGGGGGATGTAGATCAATGTTTTAGAATATTCCAGGAAAATATTGTAGATTCTTACCTCATTTCTTTTCCTGAAAAGATAATAAAAGGAAAAAGTCAAGACTCAGGCATAAAATGGTTCACAAATGACCTAAAAATGATGAGAACCCAATTAGAACTTATTAATCACATGTACAATTTTTATAAAACCGATGCACGCAATAAACTTCGTTCAAAATATAACCAAGCTTTAAAGTCAGCTAAAGTAGATAGCATATGATAAAATTATACTAGATTCTAGTAACAAACAAAAAACTATGTGGTCGCTCGTAAATAAAGAAAGGAATGGTGCAAAAAAATTCGAAAATCATGATATCTCTGCTAATACTTTTCAGAAATACTTTAGTGAGGTACCAAAGAAAATTATTAATAAAATATCACCCTTAGCAAAATGTTTTGAAGATTGTTTTCTCAAAGTTCTACCAAACCACTTAAATTTTTCTTTTTCTGAAGTATCTCCAATCAAAATTCGCGAAACAATCTTATCATTAAAAAACAGCAAAGCATCTGATATTTTTGGACTTTCTCCATGTCATCTAAATCGAAATGTGAGTAATTTGGTTTTACCGCTGACAAAACTGGTCTGAATCGGGGTGTGTTTCCAGACTGCTTAAAACTTTCAAAAGTAGTTTCATTGCACAAAAAGGGTGACACAAACAGGGCCGAAAATTATCGCCCTATATCACTCCTTCCCACTTTTTCCAAAGTTATTGAAAAAATTATATGTCAGCAAATGATAGAATATTTTGAAACAAGATCTCTCCTTTCTCAGTTCCAATTTGGCTTTAGAAAAAACAAAAACACCATTGATGCCATTTTACATTTCATTCAATCAACTCTTGATTGCTTTGAACCAGGGTTACACTCATTATCTATTTTCTTAGATCTCTCAAAGGCCTTTGACTGTGTTTCTCACCCGATGCTACTGAGCAAACTGGAGAAATATGGTTTTGTTGGAAAAAGCTTAGATCTGATTAAATCCTATCTGTCAAATCGATATTTCAAAGTATTTGTAAACGGCGGGTACTCGGAGGGGTCGTTGGCGGAAGTGGGGGTGCCGCAGGGCTCTATAATTGGGCCCTTGTTGTTTCTCATATTCATCAACGATCTCCCCGACTACTTGCCAGATGCAGTTGTTGAACTTTTTGCGGACGACAATACCATGTCAGTTTCCGATGCTAACGAGGATAATGTGACGGCTCTGGGTGAGAGGATGGAGTCGAGGGCCTGTGAGTGGTTCTCGGCAAATCAACTAGCCATTAATCAAGAAAAGACTATAAAACTTATGTTTACTCTGAAACACACCACAGTACAGATTGACAAAGGTGCACACGCCAAATTTTTGGGCATCTTTGTTGACGTAAGCCTAAAATGGTTAGTTCATATAGATCATCTTGCAGGTATATTAAAAAAAAAAACTATTTGTCTTAAGGAATCTTTCCAATTCACTATCCACCAATGTACTGCGTACCACTTACTTTGCAACTTTTGAATCCCATGTTAGATACGGTATAATATTGTGGGGACATAGCTCTGAAGTGAGGAGGATTTTTAGGTTACAAAGGCAAGCTATTAGAATCCTGGGGAATAAAGGCTACAGAGAATGTTGCAAAAGCACTTTCAAAAATCTAAAAATTTTAACTTTTCCAAGCCTACTTATACTGGAATGCCTTTTACATGCATATAAGCTTCATCAATCCGACCAAGTATCTTTAAATTGTAACTTTCATGATCATAACACGCGCAATAAATTAGACATTCGTCCAAACCGCTTTAGGTTGAGTATATCACAAACGGGCCCTAATTTTTTGTCATTTAAAATGTTTAACAAATGTCCTAACCATGTTCGAAATCTAGAGTTAAGTAAATTTAAGATCACCATCAAAAAATTTCTCACAACAAATGCATTTTATTCCATATATGAGTTCTTAGATTTGAAAACAATTGAAATGTAACCAATATCAAACGGTACTTTCCATCAAATAACTGATTTATTTTAAATTTACGTCTTCGCTGAATTTTAACACTTGCCATTTTGTGTCTTGTAATCCATGTATTTACATTAATTTTAAACTGTTGTATTTGACGAGTGTAAACTAAATTTGTAGTATTAACACAATAAACTTTATCTATCTATCTATTATCAATTCAATAGCATTAAAAAATAACAGTATCCCTGGCTTGGATGTCACCTCTGTTAAAATAATTAAAATGTTCCATACTTTATTATTAAACTCTTAAAACACATTTTTAACTTAATATTCAAAACTTCAATTGTCCCTGAAGCATTTAAAAAAGTGATTGTAATTCCCCTACTCAAATTGGTTAGTAAAAATCGCATTGACAACTATCGCCCCATCAGTCTTATTTCAAAATTTTCGAAAAATGTTTGAAAAAAAGGATAATGAGTTTCTTTAATAGATTCAGTATTCTTTCCAATAATCAGTTTGGATTTCGAGATAATTTGAGTACGGCTGATGTCATCATTGAATTAACAAACTTTGTCACAAATAATTTTAATAATAATCAAAAACAATTGCAGTATTTATGGACTTAGCTAAGGCCTTCGACACGGTTCATAAAAATAACTAGTAGATATACTCTCTAGCTATGGAATCAGGGGAAAGATGCACACTTTAATAAAAACTATTTAGAAAATAGGTGTCAAATAGTTAAAATTAACGGTACTTTGGGTGACTCATTGACAGTTAATATAGGAGTTCCACAGGGTACAGTATTAGACCCGATACTTTTCCTAGTTTATATCAACACACTCTGCAATTGCAATATAAACGGTAAAATAATATCCTATGCAGATGACATAATTTTGATTTTCTCTGGTTCATCATGGGATCTTGTAAAAGAAAGGGCTTGCGAAGGATTCAAAACAATAAAGACTGCTGGATGCTCTTGAATTAACATATAACTTAACAAAGACTAACTACATCGCATTCTCAATCGGCAACCATACTTGGCCAGATTTTAATTACCTACAACTTAATACGTTGATAAGTATCTTAAATGGAACCATCATGTCATTTATCTGAATAAAAAGATTAAACAAATAATACATGAATTTTACTTACTGAGGTATATACCGGAATATCAAAAATTATCTTGGTCGAGGGTGCTTGTGAAACCTAAAACGTGTGTCTTACTTTACGTTTGAAATAATTATGTCACTGTCACACTGACATCAATAACCTACAAATTTCATACCTATTTATTTCAGTTGTAAAACAATAATGAACTACAAATTATGAAAGAATTATGTGAACTTTGAACCTTTTCAGAGGTCGTGATAGCCACAATCCGGGTCAAAAACTGTTTTGAAATAGTTAATTTTCCGTAAATCGAATGACGTTCACGTGAGAAGCCCGTAGCACGCGAGTTAGAAAAGTGCAAACTTGTTGTACCTAATACGACTTTACGACGACTTTTCGCGTGCCGTTTTCGCTCCATGTAGTTAGATTTAGTATCGGACCGTGCCCGACGGCCCTTCTTTTTTCGATAAATGTCCATTAAATAGGAAAATTTAATTAAAACCGTTTGAGCTATTCTCAGATCTCAGCTACGCGTACTTATACTCCAGTCCAAAAATAATTCAACGTGAAAAAAAAATCATTAATTTATGAAGTAAAAATATCTTTCAAGTAAATTATTATAAGATGACGTAGATACACAGGCTCGAAGGACCCGGAAACACCCCAGGTAATTTGCAGAACATTGCGACTGTCACAGTACCTAAGGCCGGAAAGTTTTGAGACCCCTGATATAGACCATTTGGATAAAATTTTCTATGTAACATAGCGTATAATTTAACGTCTTTCATTAGCAGTTTTTAAGATCATTTCCAATATATTTTCTGTTCCTTCAATCATTCAAATTTGACCAGCAGAACTGTCCGAAAGATATTTTGATGGCAAAACAGAGGAAAGTCGCATGATTAATTGTTCACAGCTTTTTCTCTATAAATCTCAAAATTTGTTATTGGATCTTTTTTGAAATTTTCTCCAAAAATATCAGTTTGAGTCACATAGTACCTTCAAATTTGAGGTAGCGAGACACATTGCAATAACATTTTTGATGATGATATCTTCTTTACCACAAAAAACATGTGGTTGACATTAATAATATGTGTTTTGCTTGTTTAAAGGCATCATGTCAAAAGTTACTTTTTCCAAGAATTTCATTCATAATGACTCGTTTCTTTTTTATTATATGTGAGATTTCTACTTTCTTATCTCCGCTTCCTATAACTTGTTTCTTTATTTTCAGAAATATAATATCAACATACAAGTCGACAGCCAGCCTATGTTGATATCAAGAAGCAAACCCAGAGAGATTAGGGCCGGAATGGCCGAAACGGTTTACTTGGTACCCGAATTATGCCAGTTTACTGGTCTAACCGACGAACAACGCAACAACTTCCAATTGATGTCGGCTTTGGCCCAACACACGCGTGTCGGTCCTCAGAAGAGGATACAGAAGTTGCTAGATTTCGCGAAACGTCTAACCGGAAATCCCGAGGTGCTTGAAAACGTGCGTCGTTGGGACTTGGACCTCGCCAATAATCTCGTCCAATTCCAAGGTCGCGTCTTGCCAACGGAAGCTATCTTCGCCGGGGCTAACAACAAGTATTCGGCGGGCCCCAAGGCCGATTGGACACGCGACCTGCGCGGCAACCAGATGATTGTCGCCGGCACTATGGAACGTTTGGCGGTTATCACTCCCGCCAAGTTTTCTAGACAAACGCAGGAGTTTATGAAAGTGTTGCAAACGGCGGCGAGCGGCATGCGATGGTCAGTGGCCAATAACAAGATATTCGAGATCAGGGACGATCGATCGGCTACTTATTTGGACCAGATTCAAGACGTGATAGCCAAGGCCAATCCCACGATGATTTTGGCAGTTTTACAGTCGAAATCAGCTGACAGATATTCGGCGATCAAGAAGAAATGCTGCGTTGACCGCGGTATTCCCACACAGGTTAGTAATTTCTGCTAATGTACATATTTTGGTTAAATAGTAAAATGAGAATAAAATACAAATTTAAACTGTAATAACTTCATATATTAACAATTGTTTTAACACGCTCCATATGGTGGTTGACGAAGTCTCTGATATAGGTGTTCTACAGGAGTCCGTCTTGGCACCATCTTTTCATCTACTTCTATCATTGATATGTTGGAAGTGATCACCTGTCCCCTCCACAGCTTTTGTGGATGATGGTACACTTCATACCATCTTCTCTAGAGTGTTGAAGTTCTGCTACAAACAATCGAAACACCTTGTACTGGGTTCCCCATAATAGACTACCCATTTTATATTATTAATAAATTCCCTACGAGATAACTAAATAGGTTGTTCTCTGTGGGATTATCTTCTGTAGTCCTTGGGATTTAAGTAAAATATTAATCAAGTAGGCGCCTGCCACAAATAAATTTTAAATTAATAATTTCGTGGAACGCCATTTTTCTACGAGAAGTTTGTTAGTTTTCATCAATAATTATTTAATTTTTTGCTTTGAGACATTATTTCAGCATCCATTTGAACTTTCATGGATTACTCAGTCCAACAACGTGTTTTGTGTAGAAACTTACATAAGAAGCAATTCGATAGAAGAAGTTAGGGGGGGTGCATTCCGGCGTCAGTTTAATAACAACAATAGGGGTCACGCGCCAAATCGTAAAACTGTTAAGTTATGGGTTCGTCATTGGCGTGAAAATGGTTCTGTACAAAATTTGAAGAAGCCTGGACGTCGAAGAACAGTTCGTACACCAGAAAATATTGAACGAGTTAGAATTGCGTTTACGAGAAGTCCTAAAAGGTCTGCTAATCGACAAACCCTTATCCTAGGAATATCGAAGGGAAGCTTAGATCGAATTCTTCAAAGGGATTTAAAATTTCGTCCCTATAAATACCAAATGGCACAGCACCTTAGCAATCGAGATAAAGAAGCAAGGTTAGCATTTTGTCAAGAAATTTTGGATTTACATCAAGGAGCAATTCACAGTCTCCTAATGACCGACGAAGCAAATTTTTATTTGAACGGCATGGTCAATATACAGAATTTTACTGGTCAAATGAAAATCCTCGTGAAATCTTTACACAGAACCTCCATAATCCAAAAGTTGTTGTGTGGTGTGGAGTAGGATATTTTCGTATTATTGGCCTTTATTTTTTTGAGGATGAAAATAACCGCGCTGTAACAGTAACATCCGAGCGCTACGTTAATATGCTAGAGACATTTCTCATTCCAGAATTAAATAGACGAGGATTACTAAACAATGCCTTACTATTCCAACAAAATGGGGCAACAGCTCATACCGCCAGAAACTCAATGAGGGTCCTGCGAGAAATGTTCAATGGCCGACTCATATCTCGATTCGGAAATTTGCCTTGGCCTTCGAGGTCCCCCGACTTAACGGCACCCGATTTTTGCCTGTGGGGATATTTAAAAGCCAAAGTGTTTGCTAGTCGTCCAGGTACAATCGAGGAACTGAAAGTCAAAATTCGTGAAGAAGTTGAAGGAATAGACGAAGGTTTGCTACGCCGTGTAATGAACCACTTTTTATCTAATATTGAAAAATGTGTTGAAGTTGGTGGAGGTCATTTAGAAGACGTGATTTTTAAAAGTTAGAATTAAATTAGCCAAATATTTATATGTTATCAAATCCCAAAGAGTTAGCTGTAATTTAGTAAAATAAAAAGTTTGTTTTGTTTATTAACTGAAAAAATTTTGATTCCAATATTAAAATGGGTAGTCTATTATGGGGAACCCAGTATAAACCTATATTGCTTTTCGAACAGCCATTAAAGGAAGCAATGGGCTTTATTACGTTTTGTTCAAAATAACTTTGTGGTGGAAATTTAACTGCTTTTGCATTTTACAAACAGGAGTTTAACAATGGTAACAATATAATTGTTCTGAAAATATCAAGTTGTGATAAGATAAATATATGAAGATTCAACAAAACACAGTTAGTCAAGGAAATAAAGCACTAAAATAGGCCAAACCTTCCAAACTTGGCGCAGCTGTATGGATTGAGATGCGGTTTTCTGCATCCGATTCAGAAAGTGATTTAGAAAATTGGTCCGGTATTTTTTTGTCGCGGAAAAAATTTATTGCATTTCTATAGCCAAAAATGCATTTTTCTGAGTACACTATGAAAAAATTTTATTACTTGGTGGATAATGCGTCAAACAGACTCGAATTGGTTTGTCGGGGGGTTTTTGGGGTCGCTAAACACGAATATGCTATCAAAAAATATCCCTGAGGTCCCCTTGAATCTGCGTCCTGACGCCTTAGATATCGATGAAATTAATTAAAAAATCATTTTTAATGTTTGTTAACCGTTCAAGAGGTGATGTAAAGGTTGCTAGTGATGATTACGACTTGAAAAAACTCTTCTGCGATACCTGGTGTACCCTGAGTCCGGGTAAATACGACATCTTCTAGGAACTTGTTAATTTTTCTTCATAAAAGGTAACAAATTCTGGCTCTCGGGAGTTTTCAAAGTCCCCGATCACTACTATGACAATCGCAATGTGCTTCAAATTACCTTGACGTGTTCCCGGGTCCCTGGAGCCCTCTGTATCAACGTCATCTTCTAGGAATTTGTTAATTTTTCTTCATAAAAGGTAACAAATTGTGGCTCTCGGGGGTTTTCAAAGTCCCCGATCACGACTATGACACTCGCAATGTTCTGCAAATTACCTTAGCGGGCTCTGAGGTTCCGGGAACCCTCTGTATCAACGTCATCTTCTAGGAATTTGTTAATTTTTCTTTATTAAAGCCAATCCTGGCTCTCGGGGATTTTCAAAGTCGCCGGATCACGACTATGACACTCCCAATGTTCTGCAAATTCCTAGAAGATGACGTAGATACAGTGGAGTCCAAGGGCCCGGGAACACCCCCAGGTAATTTGCAGAACATTGCGAGTGTCATAGTCGTGATCGGCGACTTTAAAGACCCCCGAGAGCTAGAATTTGTTAAATTTAATTGAGAAAAATTAACAAATTTCTAGATGATGACGTGGCTCCCCGGACTTGGGGTACACCAGGTATTGCAAAAGAGTTTTTTCACGTCGTAATCATCACTAGCAACCTTTATACACCTCTTGAACAGTTAACAAACATTAAAAATGATTTTATAATTAATTTCATCGATATCTAGGGCGTTTTTGGGGTCGGAGATCATGATTTTTAGTTTAAATTTAAAATTTCAAGATGGCGGACGACTTGATCGATTATGGTCCGACTCTTTTCAAAGTTGGTATTTGTGGGTTTTTGGGGTCTGGGATCATGATTTTTCAGTCGAAATTCAATGGGGCGGACGAGTTATATGATTGTCTTTTCAAAGTTGGTATGTGGGGGTTCTTGGGGTCGAAGATAATGATTTTTTACTTTGAATTCAAACATTGAAGGTGGCGCACCAGTTTTGTGTTGATGGTTAGATTCATTCCAAAATTGGAGTCGCGGAGATCATGATTTTTTATTCCTTTTTTGTACACTTCAAAATAAAAGTTTGTCGTTAAAAAAAGTGGTTGCTTTGAAATTTATTTTCAAATATATTTTCTGTACCTTTAAAAACCGCAGGAGTGTCCTAAAGATACTTTGCTAACAAAAGTTAGAAAAGTCACGCGATCAGTTGATCGCTATTTCATTTTAAAATTGTTTCAGGTTGTGGTGGCTAAGAATCTCACGCACAAGGGCGTTATGTCGATCGCGACGAAAATAGCTATTCAGATGAATTGCAAAATAGGCGGTGCACCATGGAGCGTGGCAATGCCGCTGAAAAATCTTATGGTCGTCGGCTACGACGTGTGTCGTGATACCGCGAACCGCGGCAAGAGCTTCGGCGGCATGGTGGCCTCGTTGAATCAGGCGATGACACGTTTCTACAGCGGAGCTTCCGAGCATCAGTTCGAGGAGGAGCTAAGCGACAATTTCGGCAGTTTCCTCGTTCTCGCCTGTCAAAAATACAAGGAGATCAACGGCGTCTATCCGGAGAAAATTCTAATTTACAGGGACGGAGTTGGTGACGGGCAGTTGCCGTACGTGGTGAACCACGAGATAGAAAACATTAAAAAGAAATTGGAACAAGAAATTTACAATTCGAACAATTTGAAGATGGCTTTCATCGTCGTGTCGAAACGTATCAATACGAGGATATTCTACAAAGACGACAATCCACCACCGGGGACAGTTGTCGATGACGTTATTACACTACCCGAAAGGTAAGTCGTATATTTTTTCTTGTTCGCATTTTCCGCAATAACTACTTGGTAATATCGGAATTACGCGAATTATTATCCAAAGTGAACTATTGATTTAGAATTCCGCGTCGTTTGCGAACGTGACAAGTCGTTTTTATGGTTTTGTGAATCAATGCATCCACAAAAGTGCACTGTCTCATGTAAACTATGGGTTAATACCGGGATATCAAAAATTATCTTGGTCAAGGGTGGTTGTGGAATCTAAAACGTGTGTCTTACTTTACGTTTGAAATAATTATGTCACTGTCACACTGACATCATCAATAACCTACAAATTTCTTACCTATTTATTTCAGTTGTAAAACAATAATGAACTACAAATTATGAAATAACGGTTTTAGTAACAAGAAAAACTAACTTACAGTAATTGTTGGAAATGTCCCACGTTTTGTTCGATGCACAAGTTGACGCGCATCCTCATGCTGTGAAAACCGTTTTGCAGCATTTCTGGCGTTATGGTTGCACATTGCTGAACTATTCTTTGTTGAAGTTCTTGCAAATTATTTACCGGAGTTGCGAAAATCTTGTTTTTTAAGTAAGGAAATATGAAATAGTCCATAATTGTCAAACAAGGTGATATCGGAGGAAACTCAACTTCTGTATGAAAACTTATCAGCCGGTCGTCAAAAAACTCGCGGAGAAAAGCAATATTTTCTCGTGTAGTATGTGCTGTTGCACCGTCATGCTGGAAATAACCGTACCGAAGTTCATCATCGTTTAACTGTTGCAGAAATTCAGCCAAAAAGTTGTGTCTGTACCTTTCTGCGTTGACGGTGAAATCGAAAAAAATTGGCCCAATTATTCTTCTGCGAGAAACTGCCATCCAAACACCGATTTTTTGAGCATGTAGTGGCGATTCAGTAAAAACATGAGGGTTATCATTGCTCCACATTCGCATATTTTGAGAATTGATGTATCCCGAAAACTTGAAACCACGCTTTGTCAGAAAAAAAAGTTGAGTCCAGAAGATCGTCATTCATTAAATTATTGACAAACCAATGGCAGTAAGCAAGGCGTCTGGGGTGGTCTGCGGGCAGAAGAGCTTGATGTGCATGCATCTTATATGGATGCATGTTCAAGTCTTTCTTTAAAATCTTGTGACATGTTCCATAAGAAAGTCCAATTTCCTGAGAAAGACGTTTCAAAGGTTTTGCAGGCTCCTCTTCCATACGTTGACGAACGTCATTGACAACTTCTTCTGTATGAACTGTTGGTCTACCATGAGTCACAACCAGTTTCGCGAAACACTTCAACACAATTTGTAAGGCACGCATAAAAATTGTCCGGTAATATTGCCACGTTTGGGAAGTGCTCTCGAAAATTGTCCAAACACAAACGTTGACTGTATTGCCAATTTCCATTAGCTAGCGCACCCGTTCGAAAATAGGCTTCAATCATGAAAAGTTTGTGCTGTGTTTTAAGAGGCATGATTCAAAAACTGGATTAGAAAATTTCAGCACAATGACTTAACAGATTCTGACACTTCAAAAATTTAAAGTAAGACACGTTTTACATTCCACAACCACCCTTGACCAAGATAATTTTTTATTTGTAGTTCATTATTGTTTTACAATTGAAATAAATAGGTATGAAATTTGTAGGTTATTGATGATGTCAGTGTGACAGTGACATAATTATTTCAAACGTATAGACACACGTTTTGGATTCCACAACCACCCTTGACCAAGATAATTTTTGATATCCCGGTATATTTAGAAGACCAATGTGACAACACTTGTTTTTTGTATATTCAGGGGTGGTCAAGCTCCTTGATAGTCTGAGCCATTTTGCAAAATTTGAAAATTTTCGCGAGCCGCAATTAAATACGTATTTAAAAAGTATACAAAAAAACTGTTACAAAATTTTTTTTTACAGAAATTATATTTATTGAAAACATAAATAAAAGTACAAAATATGTGTATTGAATTTAAATATTAAAAATTACACACATTTATTTTGATTCTGATAATTCTTTAAAATTTGGTGAATAATTGGTGACAGCACTTCTCAGTAATTCTTTGAGATGCTGGTTAGTTAATACTGATCGGTGTTTGGATTTCACGAATTTTAAAGTGGAATAAAATGATTCACATAAGTTATAGTCCAGGCTGTGAACCGGGATTTTAACTATAATAAAAAAAAACATGTTAGTTCGAATCGAAAAATTTTTGTTGCATTAGCTTCAGGAGGTTCTCAGGATCATTCAAACACCTTAAAACCTCTTGGGAACCCCAACCCCACCCATTGGGTGCGAAAATGACCCGAAATCTCCAAGTCTTGAATTGTATCTTCTACAAAAAAAAGATATTTTGGCATTTCGAGTGCACTTAAGGGTTTTTTTGGGTCGCTGAACACGAATCCGTAGCCAGACTTACTTGCAATCCATCGAGGGGGGGAGGGGGCTAAAATCGACAAAATTGGCCAATTTTGCACCCCTAATATGTTATTTTGCAATTTACGTGTTTTAGGCATTTCGAATGCACCAAGGAGGAGGTTTGTTGGGTCGCTGAATACGATTCCGAAGCCAGATTTACTCGAATATCATCGTAGGGGTGAGAAATTTACTAAAATGGCTAATTTGACACGCTTCTAAATTTTTATAATTTTTGCATTTTGAAATTACTTCGGAATCGTATCTAGCGACCCAAAAAAAACCCTTGGTGCATTCAAAATGTCAAAAACACAAAATAACAAAGGGGTGCAA
Source organism: Endomychus coccineus (assembly GCA_958510875.1). Lineage (NCBI taxonomy): Eukaryota > Metazoa > Arthropoda > Insecta > Coleoptera > Endomychidae > Endomychus > Endomychus coccineus. The sequence continues at coordinate 25,789,530 of OY294068.1, read as the reverse complement.
AATTGGCCAATTTCGTCGATTTTACCACCCCTACGATGGATTCGTGTTCAGCGACCCAAAAAACCTCCTAGGTGCACTCGAAATGCCAAAATACCTATTTTTGTGTAAAATACAATTCAAGACTTGAAGATTTTGGGCCATTTTCGCTCCCAATGGGTGGGGTTGGGGTTCCCAAGAGGTTTTAAGGTGTATGAATGATCCTGAGAACATCCTGAAGCTAATGCGAAAAAAAAATTTAATTCGAACTTACAATTTTTTTTTCCGGTTCATAGCCTGGACATCGTCGGATTGAGTTAAAAAGGAAAAAGCTTTCAATAAGCTTATGCGTCGTAAAAAGACGGAAAAAATGAGCTACGGATAAACCTTATTGGTCCAGCGGTGCAAAGAATCATCGATTTTGCTCGAAATTTCAAAAAAATTCATAACTCTTGTTCTTTTAAAGATTAAGAGCTGAAATAAGTTGTAGCTTTTGTGCCTACCAAGTACCACACAAAATTTCAGCAAGATCGGATGTACACTTTTTGCAAACCGCAGCTTGATGCAAAAAAAGCACTTTTGTAAAATGGATCTAAAATAGTTGTGGTGCGGTAACGCGCTATTTTTTTTTACGGGATCATCTTCAATAGTTAATGAACAGCTTACCGAATTTTCAACCTCTTATCTTCCGTAAAAGTTGCTAAAACAATTATTTTAAATAATTGTATTTAGTGCGCTTGGCTGTGCTACGCGCGTGGAAGGGAGAGCCGCCGCGCTAGGCTCGTAAAAAAACAACAATATCTCGGGAACCCTTGCTCGAAAATCGATGTTTTTTCTTTAATCCGTACTAAAATTCAACTCCGAACTCAGAATTATGCAAAAATTACCGACATTTATTGCTAATTCTAGCACACTAATTGTATAATATCAAGGTATCAAGAACGATGACAATCTTTCGAATATTGTCTGCGATCAGTAAACCTTACTGCTTATGGATTATTTTTTATATTGCGCTGTCATTTCTTGAACGCAATATCATGTATATCTGCCTTGTAAATTCAGTTGAACTGTAAAAATTACTTGTTACAAAGAGGGATTTTGAAGAAGAAATGCTATCACAAACTAAAAGTGCAAAACTGTCAACATACACATTCATTAAGAATAATACAACGACGATAAACAAGCTGTTTAGTTTCATATTCAACCCAAATCGTTCCGAGTTTATGGAGCTTTATTCGAGTTTTTTGGGAGGGACTGGGATATCCTCCTAAAATCTCCATCTGCATATTCGGATTTGCTTTATCATTACTCTACCTTTGTTGAAACCATAGAGATCTATAATAGAGTACTTGTCCCGTAGAAGCACAATGTATTCCGAATTGTCTCCTTGTAAGAAAGATGAAAGTAAAAAGTCTGGTAATAGCAAGAGTGAAAGTTGATACATTTTAAGAATTTTAGAATAAATAGGAAACGACCAATTTTTTATTTTTATAAAGTTATATTCTTATAATTTTTATGATATTAACTTGTATACATTAATTTATTGACCCATAAATAACAATAATTTATTAGAATGCATTCGCCGTCGATTTTTACCAATGTCGTTTTCTTTTTCTAATCTTGATTCTAGTGATAATCTGATATTAATATGAAATTCCAAAATATCCTCTGTAATCAAAAATCTGTGATTTTCATCATTATCGTGATCTAATTCAATTAAAAGATTATAGGGGATATTTTGGATACTTCTATTTACAAGTTTTTCAAAATAATCTTCTTCTCTAAAAACATTTTCTAAGATTGCAATTAAATTATACACATCATGACTACTTTTGTTTAATAACAATTGATTTTCTGAACCATAATCCTTTAATCTAGTTTTATTTGATAAAGTATTATCATCATCATCGCCAACAACTAATTTGATACACTTAAAACATTCATTTTCTTAATTATCAATAATTATCATCACAAAAATTTTTATAATATGGGCTATAATATTAATATGTTTATATATGTAAATAAAAATTATTTATATATGAATAAAAACTTTGATAAAAACTATATAGAAAAATAGCACAAAGAATAACATTAACACATAACCAATCATAAAATATAAACAAACGTTATAAACGACGCGAGCGTAGAAAATAATATAATGCTCCACGATCTGTCGCGTCGCCGCGTGAAAACAGAGTAAAAAGGGGCGGAGCTATCACTCGACTTTTTTTACAAGGAGGCTATAGAATTGTCGACACGTGTACTCTATGGTTGAAACCAATAACTTTAAATATAAATAGACAGCATCTTGAAGCAGTGTTCGCTGCCAATATCGTGGGGGTAGGAGAAGAGGATGGTGGACACTTTTTGCATCCAGTTTTAACCAGAGTATTCATAATCTCTGCTTAGAATGTGACGAGTTTACGACGACTTGCACTTTCATGTAAACAAATGTGTTCATATTAGTTTACAGTGGTCGATGCTTGAAACAGAATATAGGAAGGTGCTGGTAACTCCAAACTCTGGCCGAATCATCACATCCATAATTTATTGCTCAAGTTGATTGAAATTTTTTTTTACAGGTATGATTTTTTCATTGTGAGCCAGTGTACCCAACAAGGAACTGTAGCACCTACTAGCTACAATGTGATTTTCGACACCATGGGATTGCCTGCAGACAGAATGCAAATTCTCACTTACAAACTGACCCATATGTATTATAATTGGTCTGGAACTGTAAGGGTTCCAGCTCCATGTCAATATGCGCACAAGCTATCCTTCTTGGTAGCGCAGAGCTTGCATCGCCCTGCGCATAGGGACTTGGAAACCTTGTTATATTATTTGTAGTTTTATTTTTAAAGGAAGCATATGAAGGGTACAGGGGAAGAACGACAATAGTCCATTCGGACGGATTTCAAGAAAATGGAAAATATAAGTTTAATTACTTGTTAGAAACTAAAATTGAAAAAAAACCAGTCACAAACAACATTTTTTAGTAAATAACATGTTTTTTATTCAAAAATATTAAAAAAATTTAGGCATGGACACATGCCACTTTTCCCCTGTATCAGGCGTCTATTGGTGGGTCATCCACAAATTCGTCATCGCTCTCTTCAGGTTGTTCTTTCACGTCCATGGGCAGAATATTATAAAAGAAGTCTTAGAAGCTTAGAACAAACGTTGAAACTGATGAAATTCAGTTGACGTTTATAGTAAACATCATTGGTCGTAATGTTTGGGCATGGTAAATTTTTTTGGAAATCCATGGCGATACTTTCCATAGTGATCGAATTTGCGGCACGTTTGCGGTGATTTCTCTTAAGACTGTAAAATTTCTCACTTTTTTTTAGATGTAGCTCTTTTTCACGCATTTTTTTCTCCAAATCATTGCTTGCCGTTTTCCTGGTGTTATCATCCGAGATGGAATTCAATGTTAGAGTAAGTGAAGATATGTCGGCTTTAAAGAAATCACACGTGCTGCCCGTGTCTTTGCGTGGATACCCAAACGAAATATTAAAGTTACTTTCAAAAATTCCTCTGAAACTTTCGTAGGAAAGGTTATTATCAGCGTTACGATCAGAATACATTTTGCGCAATTTGACGATATTTAGGTCTTCAGACAGATACATTTTTTCCGAGTCTTTCAAGGAATAATGTGATTTGCACCCTTTAAGACTCTTAATGAACTCGATCACTTTCTGTTTTGTGTCTTCTGAAAGTTTGTTAGGTCGTGTATTGTGTTTTCCACGCATGTCGATGGGTGATTTCTCCCAGTTAACAGCAAAGACTCTTACGTATCTAGCTCGACGACCTGTGATTCCATGTAAAGACAAAAAAGCCTTAATACAAACTGGAACATCACGAGTAACTCCATCCTCAATCAGTCGAACACGATAGCTGAATGAGGCAGTATTAAGTCTTGCTTCTGCTTCATTTTTCCGAGGACGCCTACGCATGACAGGAAGAAGTGTGATCTGGCCACTGAGGTACGAGTTTTGTTTGTTAGTGTCACCTAGTTTGTTGAATTCTCGAAGGATTCTATGGCGTTCAGGTTCTGGAACAACAGTGAAACAGCGAAAACGTTTACAAGACCAGTCATCTCAGTTATCCTACCGGCAAGGACTGATGCCGTTTTTCCATACACGGTCGCGGACTAATGCCACTCTTCCCAGGTATAGGCAATATTGTATCTGTTGTTTTGCGGACCTAAGCTACTTTTACCATTTAACGATTTCATTATCTGATAGGTACTACAATATTCCATGAAAATAAACTGTAAGCTCAATTTTGCATGAAAATGGACTGATGCCGTTTTTCCCCTGGACCCTTCATATGTATAAGTATCTTTTATTATTTTAAATTTGAAATAAACTTTTTTTGGATTATATGGGCTTTTGTAAAGGATGTCCTAGCTCCTAATTTATCTTCAATAGAGAAAATGAGATCTTTAAATAGTATGATCCTTCAATTCATGAAGACAAAATCTGCCCAGTATCATTAAAAAGAAATTAACTTATTTCCGGTTCAACTGGAGCTGATTGGTAATATTTGTGATACCAAGTTATGATGACTGAGAAATCTTTTTAAAATTAATATTGGAATAAAGTTTTTGTTATAAAATTGTTTAACATAGTTTTTTTATAATAAAAAGCATTGATATAATGATTTTTCATTTTAACCTTTTCATGTTGGTTCCTTTTCGAATATTGACTAATATCATGTCTACATGTCCACGGTTTCAGAAGTACAATGAACACTTACATTAGAACTCGAGGTGACGATGCTGATAGCTGTTTGGATCATATATTTGTGTAAACTGAGAATCCTTTATCTGAAATCACAACTTATTGAATGCACTGTTTACTGACCACCTTCCTATAGGCGTAGTAATCCAAACTCAAAATGAGTCGGATAAATCATGTAAAGAAATAGATGATGTAACAAATTATATCTATGTAAACAAAACGGTAATAAATTATAAGGAAATCAACAGTGAATTACAACAGGAACAATTATAGATAGATAGATCTTTATTTAAATAGGATATCCTAATATACAAATCAGCTAAAAAAAAGTTAAAGTTAGAGATATGTGGTACATATTGAACAATAATTGAATTGAAAAAAATATACTATAAAATATATAACAAACATTAAATAAAATACATTGAAAAAGTTGGTTTAAATCATAAATATTTGTGCATTTGAAACAAATTTCTTTAGTTCATTTTTGAAAATATTCAAGAGATGGGTTACTTTTAATTAGATTTGGTAATATATTGAACTGATCGAAACCTTTGAAAATCAAAGAGTTCATGGTGTTTTTGTGATTTGTTCTATTAATATATAAATCATTATTATTTCGAGTTAAGTAGTGGTGAAGATCATGATTGATGACTATGTACTGTTTGAAATAACATATCATCAATGTTGAGATTAATATTTTTTAGGTCTATTAGGCTGTATTTATATTTGGTAGTGATTATCATTGCTTTTGTTTTAAATACATTCAGCTTGAGTTTATTCGTTGTCAAATATTTGTTGATACTTGCTAATGTGGTATTCATTCTTTCTATTGCCATTTCTAAGTTCTCATGACTGCATGCCAATATGGTATCATCCGCAAAAAAGTTCAGAAATTCGGAATCAACAAACAATGGCATGTCATTTAAATAGAGTAAGAATAGAAGGGGACCCAGAACCCTACCTGGGGAACTCCAACATCATTTGCAATTTTACAGGAGTATATATCATTCTCTCATAACACGTTGTTTTCTATTGGTCAAGTAATTAGATAACCAGTTGTACACTTTCCCTTCTATTCCATATCTATTCAATTTGGCTAGTAGTATAGACCTATCAATGGCCTCAAATGCTCTTCTGAGATCAAGGAACACAGCCACAACAAACTTATTATTATCCAGTTCGGTTTTGAATTTATTTAGGGAAAGTTGAACTGATGATTCACACGACTGCCTTCTACGGAATCCCGATTGGTTATTTATTAAAATATCGTTTTTTTCAACATATTCAATCAGTTGATCGTATACCGCTGTTTCAAGTACCTTTTCAATCGGAGGTAAAGTATTGATTGGTCTGAATGCATTCGCTTTAATAGTATGAGGAATTTTAGGTATCGGGACAATAGTACTACTTTTCAGTCTTTCAGGTATATATATGACCAGCTTCAAGAGAGGTATTGATAAGATGCAATAGAACATGACCGATAATCTCAAAAACTTGTTTCAATATTTTGGAATTTAAAATTTCATGAATACTGCACTTATTATCCATAGAAAGTATAATTTTACGTAGGTCTGTTAATGTAAGTAATCTGAATTCTGAGAAAGTTTTATATATATTATAGTTTTTATTGCACCATGATTCCATATAGTCAATACTCTCAACTATTTCGTTTATGCTTCCTACAAAATATCTATTGAAGTTATCTGATATTTCAGAATTATCTCTTAGTGATATAAGTTCACCTGCTTTTTGAAACTATACAATTTTGAAAGTCTATGTCATCACCATTAACTAGCTTTTTAAGAGTTTTCCACATTTGTTTAGAGTTATTTCTGTATCTGTCGATTTTTTCAAAATAACATTTATCTTTTTTCCTTTTCAACATCATTTCTCATTCTCTTGAATGTTTCCCAGTTATATTGTTAATCTGCATTTGGACAGTTTCTGAACGCTCTGTATGCCCGATCACGATGTTTGATTTTACTGTAAACTTCATTATCAAACCAAGGCAAATAAATGACTGCTATGACTACAATTTGGTATTGGGGAAATATCATCAATAACTTCATTACAATTATTCAATATTTCTTGATAAAGAATTTCAACATCAGTAGAATTCAGTGACCATTCACATGATATCGAGTTGATTTTTATGAGATCCAAATTATTTTCACTGAAATTTCTATATGTTCTTATTGTTTGATTTACTTTGTTCTGAATGTTATTGAAGTTTACAGTGATTGTTGAATGGTCTGTTATATTTGGATATAAGTGCACATGAGCTTGACATCTACTCTGGTTTGTTAAGACATAATCTATAAGAGTTTCGCTATGGTTAGTAACTCTAGTTGGTTCGTTGATTATTTGAGAAATACCATATGTGCAGAGGAGGTTTTTCATTTTTGTAACATAAAAACTATATGTTCTTATTGTTTGATTTACTTTGTTATGAATGTTATTGAAGTTTACAGTGATTGTTGAATGGTCTGTTATATTTGGATATAAGTGCACATGAGCTTGACATCTACTCTCGTTTGTTAAGACATAATCTATAAGAGTTTCGCTATGGTTAGTAACTCTAGTTGGTTCGTTGATTATTTGAGAAATACCATATGTGCAGAGGAGGTTTTTCATTTTTGTAACATAAAAACTATCATCAAAGTAGTTTAGATTGAAGTCGCCTACTAAGATACACTGAAGTTTTGTCGAGAATTAACTATCACAAATATCTTCTAGGTCATCTAAGAATTTGGCATCAGACCCCGAAGGCATAGGCTTGGGCATAAAACCCAGCCTCTTCCAGTTCCTCCAATAATCCATCGACTACAAGGCACCACAGAAGCGGAGATAGGACACCTCCCTGTGGACAGCCTTTTGTAGCGGTGGTTTGTACAACGTATCCGTTATGTTGCGCCTTTATCGCACGCGTAGATAGCATGGCCCCAATCCACCGGATCAATGTTGGACTGACTCCATGCTTCCTCAGCGGCTGAGCAGATAGACTCGACGGACGTGTTATCAAATGCCCCCTCGATGTCCGTAAATACCCCCAGGGCGTGTTCCTCACGGGCCATAGCACCATCTATTCTTGTGACTAGATGATGCAAGGCCGTTTCAGTCGAGATGCCAGCCTGGTAGGCGTGTTGACGACAGTGTAAGGGATGGGCCTTCAGTGGGCCATCTATCAAGTATCGGTCAATCAGTCTCTCCATTGCCGTTAATTATAAAATTAGATATACAGTGTGTCCCAAGTATCATGTATTTATGAGTAATTTTGGAAAAACAATTTCTTGATTTTCTATTTTATTTTTTCTAGTATTACAGTAAGAAAGAACAAAATTAACATTTCAAGGAAACTGTGTTAACCCTCCGGCGAACGCAACAGATTATTGTTTAATTCTCAAAAATGTTCCCATTCCTGTCAATTTGGATGCTACGCTCTCGTGTATCTTACCACATCACAATGGGAGAGTGCCATCATGAAGTCTACCTTAAAAAGATAATATGAAAACTACCTTTTTTGGCAATGATTAACTTTAGATGGACAGTTTCACGTAAAATCAAATTGACTCTTGGGCATCTTCGCCTAAATGATGAGAAGCACAAATTTGACAGCAACCAAAATGGGATCAATTATAACTACATAGGAGTAGTAGATCCCGTATGGATCCAGTTTCGAAACCGTAACGCCTAGCAAACCACACTTCAAAAGTCCAATTTGGACTTGCTTGAATTGATTTTATGTCAAGGCTGTTGGTTCAAGTAGTTCTCAAATGTAAAGAACAATGTTTTTTCAATTTTGCAAAGGCTGAAAGCCCTCAAATTTTAGTTATGTCGAACGTACTGATTTTTTGGGGGAATTCTCTAATGATATATTTTTACTAAAGGACAACCAATAATAGAAGCTTTTAATTTTCGCATAAATGTTATTTGCTGTAAAATGTTCTCGTCATATGAGATTTTTTTTAATTCATAATTTTTTATAATTCTTTGTTTTGTAGTTTTATAAACTCTCAGTTGTATACAGAAATCGGCCTGTAGCATATTATGCTATTACTTGAGGTTCCCACAATGTTGTTTTTGTTCCTGAAGCTGTGTTCTATAGGGCAAAGAGTAATTGTTTGTAAATTTTCTCATTGTATTCGCTAAGAACTTTATGATAATATTTTGTGACTTTCTTGTTGGCAACACTTTTCCCTGAAATAAAAGCAGCTATTTTGCTTACTGGAAAATGTGATGTACATAAATGAAGAATTGGACCAATTAAAACTGTAGAAAATGTTTATTCGTACAAATTGTATACAATTTGGTAATTTATCTTATTCTAGTTCTATTACAACTAGAATAAGTGAAGATCGATACCTAATATTATTAGGTATCGATCTTCCATTCCAATATTTTCATAAATTCTGCTTCAGCCATTTCAGTCAAATTGAAGGTTTCTAGATGTGCCTGAATAAAAATTGAGAAATTGTAAATACAATATTGACATTGATCTCTATTTTAACATATTGAATTCATAATATAAATTAAATTAATCAACACGAAGTAAAATATAAACACATCTAGGGGTAAATTTATCTTTTCAACATTTAATGTTCCAGATTCCAGATGTTTTAACTTGATTGTTGAATATTAATTATTTTTTTCTATTTCGCGAAGCTTGTAACTATAACAATACGCGTGCGCGATGACGACACGCGAATTCTAGTGCATTTTATTTAAAAAGTACGGGATTTTGGTGATAACAAGTTACCAACATGTTTCAACTTTCAACTACTTTCCTCAACTTGGCATGAGTACCCACCGAAACATCTTTGTTCATTTTATTCAAAAATGTGATTAAAATTAAATAGAAAGCGCAACGAAAATCTGTCAAATTAATAGACATTTCAAATGTAATGTATCTGTTTTCAATCGAAGAGAAAAACCAAAACTGAAGATTCACTAAGTTAATTCAAGGAGAAGTACTATTTTGGTCCCTAGGGAGGAAAATCATACCCACAATTGAGGGAGCAAAAGCATACTTTTTATGTGGGAGTAGAAAAAACATTTTACCCTCTGCTTCTTGAGATTGTCGATGAGTTGCAACTGCTTCTGGAAGCCGTGTAGTAATTCATTTTTGTGTTTCTCTATTTGTTGAACGGTGAGTGTCAATTCTTGAATCTGTTTCCTATGAGATTCCTTCAAATCCTAGAATATCATAAATATGGAGTTATTCGTATTTCGTGCGAGCGAACTGCATATTTTTCAACCAGATAGGTACAAGGAAACTGCTTCAACCACGAATACAAGATGCTAGACATTTTACATGGAACATATACAAAACTAAACAATATATATATTGGATCGTCGCAAGTACGAGGTTCAATCAATAATTCAATAAATGGCATGTAGATTTATATAATTATAATGAATACAACTCAAAAATTTTTGACCGCTATACTTTTTGTCTTTGGCGCGGAAGCCCCGTTCCGAGTTGTATTTTCGACATCTATCTTCATTTTTTCAAATGGAATTATGGTATTTTATTGCACCATAAGGACAACCATGTTTTTCTGGTCACGATTTATTGTGTACAAGAAGTCTAGAGTTTATGATCCTCTGGTGCATTTTGACAGTTCATGTAAGTTTATATTATAAAAGTCAACCTTATAACAGGTGTCTATGAAACATGCAGTTGTGAAATACATTTGGGTAAAGTTTCAGTGTAAAATGGAGTATAATTTAACGATATTCATTAGCGTTTTCTAAATCAATTCCAAAATATTGTCTGTTCCTTCAATCATTTATATTTGCGCCGCAGGAGTGTTCTAAAGCTAATAAAAGTGAGGGAAGTCACGTGATCAATTAATCACAGCTTTCTAGTAATAAATAGCTTCTAATTTGAAACTGAACGAAAGTCGAGGAAAAATCAAGTATCAGCACGATAAGATTAACCACCCAAAATATTAGATTTTCCAAGAGTAGTTTGGTTTGGTGAAATATATACCTTTTCTTCCTTCTTCATCCTATTCAAAATAATTTTGTTCTTTTCATTTTCCTCCAATGCTCTATTCAAGCGTACCTCACTCCCGTTCATATTCACATTGATTGTTTTCACTTCTTTTTTCAAATTTTCAATTTTTTTCTTCATGGCCACGTTTTCGCTTTCTTTTGCTTGTAACTTGCAACACAAAGCTGTAACCTGTCATCATGAATTAAAGAATACTTATTATTTACTAAAACTTACTTGATTCTCGAACTTATTGACAGTAGCTTTGCCCAAATTATATTGCGAAAACCACTTTTCTTTTTCATCAATATTTTGGTGCAAGTCTTTCTGCGATTGTTTTAATTCAGTGTTCTGCAAGAATATATTGGTAAGTGTGTGAAATGAGATTACAATATTGAATAACACAAACTTTGGTCTTGAGTTCCAAATGTAATTTATCTAGTTCAGCTTGCATGGCCTTTATTTTAGCTCGATAGAAATGATGCATTCCTTTTAGACCCATTTCACCTATAGATGTAGCACTCGGCAAGTTCGGGTCATTGTCTAGGGTCATGTCTGCGAAGTTACTGGCAAATGTACCCAATGATGACCTTGGAGTTTTCTTTAATTTACTGGTTGATGGTTTCGGATCGCTCGATTCTATCATAAAATTGTCCTGCATTTTCTAAAATATTTATTTAGGTAATAGTTTTACAAGTATAAAGGAATATTTTAAACTTTTGATGCAATTAAAATAGTGCCGAAGTTTAATTGTTGGCAAAGTACTTACTTGGCGGTTTTTCTCTAGCCTCTTAGACGTGGCAAAAAGCGTCATAGTGAAAATGTGCCACAATCCATTTTCCTTTTCTTGAATTCTGATTGTGGCACATTTTTACAATGGCGCTTTTTGTGATTTGAAGGTCATTTTCAAGGTCAAACTATTTTGAACGCTAGCACCATAATTTTTTCTTAAAATACGACAAAATGTCTACAATTTACCTGTTTTCGTATATCTGTAGGACAATGCATAAAAAATAAGCTTACAGATGTTCGAAAAATTTCAACACCCAGTACAAAAAAAGACTGGCAGGATTTGGCTTAAACTTTGATAAGTCATTAATAATATTGGTAAGATTCATGAAAATAAATATCACCGAATATAAAAAACTGAAGGGTAAAAGGTGGCATGGAATGCCCCACATATAATGGGAAATGGATTTGAGGGATAGCCTTTTCGATTTTGCTGAGAAGCCTGGATTCATTCGAAAGTGCTGTCAACGCATTTAATCGAGGACTTGGTTCATCTACTGCCTAAGTTTCAACTCAAAAGAGGTTCATACCATAAATCGTAACTAGACTACATTCATTTATTGTCGCGTATTTGTCAATATATTCGTATCGATTTTGGAGGCGTTTTTGTATATTATGTACATGTTTGTTAAAAATATCAAGTAAATAAGACCTATTCTGAGACGTGTAACTCGGTCTTTGATTATGGTGGTGCTGAAAATATCTTCCTTACCAAAACGTCGTCTACTTTCTGCAACAATTGTTTGGATTTTAACTCAATTCTCTCATTTTCCTCATAATATTCTTTTTCTTTTCTCAAAATATCCCAATCCATTATTTCCAGAAATTCTGTCAGTAACAATATGACTTATGTTCGCCTATTTACTAACCTGAAAATGTTTGTATTGTAAACCGTTGCTTCGGGTAAAGTTACCTAGGAGAAGGGAATGTTGTTTATTTCAATTTCACTATCATCAGCAGCTGCTTAATTACTACAATCCCCCACATTTTATTTCCACTTTAATTCTTTAAAATATAGACAATATACGTTTGGTTCTGAATTCATATTTAGCTGTTTTATTATTAGAGTATTAGGAAAACTACAAGTCAAAATATATGGTTCATTCAACAGTGTATTCACCGAGATGTTACTCCAAAATATATTAATTTCAAATCAAGATCTAAATCCGGAGCTACAGAAAAAGTTCTGAAAGCAGCCAAGACCATGTGGTTGAAACGCTATCTTATCATTCATTACTTACTTTTAAACTACATCCCGTTGAATTTGATTTATTTTTTTATTATGTAAAAAATAACGTAAGCACTTTCATTCATTCAAAATTCATTACACAATCAAAAAAGTCAGAAAATCTTTCTAAATCAAAACCTAATAGTAAAACCAATATTAATATTACCAATGTAGAATTTAGTGATAGAATCATTAACTATTCAAACGTTAATATTTCCAAGAACGAGCTAAACATTTTAAACAAAGGACCTAAATATTCAAAATTCATTAAACAATCAAAAAAGTCGGAAAATCTGTCTAAATCAAAACCTAATAGTAAAACCAATATTAATATTACCAATGTAGAATTTAGTGATAGAATCATTAACTATTCAAACGTTAATATTTCCAAGAACGAGCTAAACATTTTAAACAAAGGACCTAAATATTCAAAATTCATTACACAATCAAAAAAGTCAGAAAATCTTTCTAAATCAAAACCTAATAGTAAAACCAATATTAATATTATCAATGTAGAATTTAATGATAGAATCATTAACTATTCAAACGTTAATATTTCCAAGAACGAGCTAAACATTTTAAACAAAGGACCTAAATATTCAAAATTCATTACACAATCAAAAAAGTCAGAAAATCTTTCTAAATCAAAACCTAATAGTAAAACCAATATTAATATTACCAATGTAGAATTTAATGATAGAATCATTAACTATTCAAACGTTAATTTTTCCAATAACGAGCTAAACATTTTAAACAAAGGACCTAAATATTCAAAATTCATTACACAATCAAAAAAGTCAGAAAATCTTTCTAAATCAAAACCTAATAGTAAAACCAATATTAATATTACCAATGTAGAATTTAATGATAGAATCATTAACTATTCAAACGTTAATTTTTCCAATAACGAGCTAAACATTTTAAACAAAGGATCTAAATATTCACGTCATATTAAATTATATATAAAAATTCTCAGGAAATAGGTCACATTAACACTTTGTGTTATATTTTCGTCTTTACGTAGGTACGTTCGATTGTTCGTGGTTCTATTTGTTTCGGCGGCGTGGAATTTTTTGATTGAAATTTGTGCGATATGGACGCTTTGTGCTATAATTAGTTTTAAAAACCCTTTTTGACATGGTGGGTCTTCTGATGATGGTCGTGAGACCGAAACGTACGTAAAGACGAAAATATAAAACAAAGTGTTAATGTGACCTATTTCCCCAGAATTTTTGTATATAATTCATACTGGGTCAAGAATCTTTTTTACGTCATATTAAAAATAGCTCAAGTTTAGAATAAACTATATAGAGTTCACACTGTGGATATATTATAACACTATTGATAATAAATAATCACCCTTATCTACTAAAAATACTGCTAAAGTACTGAGTACCTTTCATCATCAGAATAAACTCAATAGGCCTACACATAATCTAGCGGTAAAATTAGATTCAATTTTTTAAAATATAAGTAACTTCAAACCTAAGTATGCAGTAAAAAACTCATTGGAACTTTCAAAGTTAATAAATAGATTAACTTTCCCTAAAAATAGAATTTTGGTATCTTTCAATATTTCAAATATGTTCAAATATTCCCCCCAATGAATGTAAAATTTTGATATCAAAAATTCTGGAAAAATCACATACAAATCGCATATTAAAATCCGAGATAGAACAAGCTTTTGATTTTTGCCTTACCCAAAATTATTGTCAATTTAATAACGAGTGTTTCACACAAAAAAATTAATTAGCTGTGGAATCCCCTCTTTTTGCAGATATTTTCATGTCTTGTATAGAAGAAACTATAATGAGTTCCCCTCTAGCTAAAAAACAAATTCATTGTTGGTTTAGATGTAGATGATTTTTTATCCTTCTACAAAGGTGCATCACTATAATTGAATGTTTTCATATCCTTCATTAATAATATCCATCTTAATATTAAGTTCACTTTAGAAACTAAGAAAGATGCCAAATAAATTTCCTAGATCTTACCCTCACGTACCATAATAATATCATTACTTTCAAAATTTATATTCACAGATACAACTATTGCCAATTTATCTTTTAGTCCTCGTAGTTACAAATTAGCAGCTTACAACTCTGATACATAGTTTCACTTTCTCCTTCTCCTGGAAACCCGAATGAAGAATTGAATAAAATCAAGGTTATAGCCATTAACAATGGTTTTCAACCTCAAATTATATCCAAATTAATTGACAGAAAAAAGCAGAAATTAACTTACTCAAGTATCTATATCCTTTTACAAAAAAATCAGATTTTTCATCAAAATAAGTTTCCTCACATATTTTGGTACCGTAAGTGAAAGAATTGCAGATAGTTTATCGAAACATAATCTAAAAGTTAGCTTCAAACCTCAAAATAAATTGTGCTATTTTTTGTTCATTGCCAAATATAAAACAAATAAGTTTAATAAACCTGGAGGATATAAATTAACCTGTTGAGAGTGTGATAACTTTTACATCGGTAGATCTAGTCGTAATATAGAAATTAGATATAAGGAACATGTTCGATCTTTAGGACTTAATAAAACAGATTCAACTTTCTCTAACCATATTTCAGAAACAGGGCATAATTTTCCAAAATATAGATGATGTTAAAATTGTACGTAACCAGAATATTGGTTCCAAATTGAACACACTAGAATCAATAGAAATTTTCAAAGGTATTAAAACTAATGACAATAAAAGTTTAAATGTTCAATTAGATGTGTAATACAGCATTCTGTTTGATGTCTTGATAACGTAAAATTTCACATAATCTTCTTGTGCCTTCCTAGTATACCTCCGCATTAAAATTTCCTTATCACCATAATAACTCTACCTCCTTATCCAATTTCAATTATAGAGGACACGATGCACCAGTGAACTGGCCGGCCCGCTCCCCTGATTTGACGCCCTGCGACTTCTTTCTATGGGGCGCTTTGAAGTCGAAAGTTTATGCAGCTCCAGTAAACACACGAGAGGAATTGTTGCAACGAATTAATCATGAAGTTTGTAACGAAGCTTAAATTTCGAAAGATTATTTAATTCAGATCAGGCAATAAATACGGATGTTACATGTAATTTCAGTTTGAACAGTTCATTATTTCAATAGATATGAATGAATTCCGAATGTGTATTCCGTGATTGCCACTTTTCTAAATCTCCGTAATTTGAAATAAGTATAATTATTCAAATAGATGAATCTAATTCACGCCCGTTCAAAATTGCATTTCATTCCGATAAAAACATGTTGCAAAAACAGGGGCTGGCCAGTTAAGACACCAAACTTTGTGCAGCCTTATGTATAAAAAGGGCGAACAACCTAAAAAACTCCGATAACACTTGTTTACTCCGCAGGGAAGAACTGGTGTGATATCATGAGCGCGAATTTTAGATCTAAAAAGTAGCGTCACTTTTAACCATTGTTCGGGGCATAAGTAAAAACTATTGGCACAAAAATAAGGATTTGGTGGAGCAGACCTGTCCGGAACCTCGGAAAAGATATAAAAGCCGTGACGACCGAAAGATCGCTCTCTTGTGTTTTTGATTTAAATCAGTAAAGTAGCTCTCTAGGGTTTTTTTTTTAATTGTGAGTCAGAGATTTAAAAGCTGTGAAATAACAATATTGTTCCGTTTGTGTTTGTGAATTTTACAAAAAGGTAAATGATAGCAAATAGTTTATATTTTTTGAGCATTACGATATATTGATTTCCGTAATTTATGATTGTTATTGTAATTGGTGAACGTTTGTACGATACCTGAGTTCCGTAGTATTCAGTAATTTGAATTGGTGAATTTGAGTTTATCCTAGTCATAGGTCGAATCGCGTACGATTTGAATTCGCGCGTGAATTGAAATATTCAAGTAATTGTGTGGTGTGTACAGAGTGTGTATGTTTGAACGACAGGGGCGTCTTTGGTATATTTGTGCACACTGTGTCACTCCAGAAGTATAAGTATATCCTGAGACGACCAAACCACCAACGGCTTGTGCACACTGTGTCACTCCAGAAGTATAAGCTGAGGGTGGTTGTGTGATTGTGTGATTGAGAATCGTAATAATTCCCTTAATACTATGAGAAGTCCTCGGCCGTGGATATAGGGGTTATTGCAGATGTGATAGTTAGGGTTTGTGCACACTGTGTCACCCCGGAAGTATAAACCCTAATTGTCTAGGTTCCGAATCTGTAAAGTGTATAAAATCTAACACTGTCACACAATTACCGAGTACTCCGTGAAAGTTAGTACAAGGGTGGGTGAGATGACAGAATAAACTCAATTAGAGTAATTAACCGAAAATAGTAAAATCTGATATCGTACAATCGGAAAACTAGTGCAAACAATATTTTCCGAACAAACCGAATTAATAACCGAATATATCGTAGTGTGATTTGAACATTCCATTTATTAGTGCTGCTATCTAAGATTTACCGCATACCGCTCATTACGCTGAGACCTGTTTGATTCGTACTTTTCCGCAAATTGATCATTCTGAATCATTCAGCAACCGATCCCGTACCGCTGAATTAAATTTAGTGACCGGATTTATTGTAGAGTTGACTTCTTGAAAGAGTTTTCATTTACCGTTTGAGCTTCATTACATTTTCCGTCTGGGTGTAATTTTGTGAAATAATACCGTTCAATTGCATTTAAATTGATTACTCTGAAAGTGTAATTGTTAAAATCATTATATATTTTAATATTTGGAATTCCCTGTTTTATTAAATTATTTCTGCTCCATCTTTAACGAGCTAAGTTATAACCAGGTATCAATTGAAATTAAAGCCTACAATTTCGATACTGTTTTCTGCCCATTGGACTCTGGTTATACTTCACTGTAGCTACCCTAGGGACAAGGCTATCTTTAGATAGCATAGTGACGAGCCTTGTGGAGAGGACCCTAGCAGAAGTCCTCAAAAAGGAGTAAACCTTTGGGAAAAATCTGGCGCCCGAGGATTCGAAGCTTACGCAGTAAGCACTATACCGAAAAGCGACAAGGGCACGTTATAAGTTGATTTATTGAAGAATGATCCTGAAGTACTAGCCAGAGTCCAATCCAATTTCTTGAAACGAATTAATTTGTGTATTCCGGAAAATGGGCAACATTTCGAACAATTGATGCCTTAGCGATTTCCCAAAAAGTTTTGTTGTTTCTTTTAATTTAGCATTTGTTTTTCCTAAATAATCACATCGTTTCCCCATTTCTATTGTTTTTATTATTCGTGTTTTACCGAGATATTAACCATTTTAGTGTTAGTGAAATTTTGAGCCATAATTTTATAAAATTTTTACGGAAAGCAAAGTAAAAACTGACAGTTTTGAGAATAAATTCTTCAAATGCCAAAATGACATTAGAAAAGCAAAGGCAACTAAGGTATTTTAATCAAGTAAAATTGGTGAGCCAAAATTGCAGAGACTCGAAAATTAATTTTTTCAAGCTAATCCGTTGAATCAAATTAGATAAGCTATCTACATAAAAAATATCGAGTGAATTACATTGACCACAAAAAAGTTCTGGACACTTTTCCCGTTACATCCTCAAGTTTGAGCCATTTCTATGGTCTCGAAGGCTCTGTGCTCCACTCTCAAAAATGGCCATTATTGACAGTAACTCACCTGCTAAATATTGTAAAAGTTCTTCATCACGTTCTCAAGTTATACCGAAAAAACAAAATTATTTTTGCAATTTTGAAGCCCTCTACCGGGTAAACAAGACACTTGAGGCAAAAGTAAAAAGGCTCATCAACTTTTTTTCGAATCAAAGAATCTTCGGCTTTATTTTGGCCACGCAGTTCGAGGACATCCTGTATGTATTTCCCCAACCGGAATATTGTACCATACATAGCCAAGATTATTTATATTTTCATACATTAGTATCGTTGAAGATGACACGCTAGTGTCGAAACTACAGTCACGATTTGTTTCTATAATATATGTGATAAAAAACAAAGTAAAAGTGTTTTATTTTATTATATCAATACGATAAATTATCACAAAGTAATGGCTTCCACCATTGAATTCGCCCGTAGTAGCTCAGGCAAAAAGAATATCTTACGTTGATGACGTTGACTGATCTTAATTTCATGAACTCGCTCATACAGGATGATAATGAAAACGAAGATAAACAAAGAATTCATAAAGGATTGAGAATTTAGTTGTACCTATTTCCGACTGGACTATGTAAAACCGAAGGAGCGCACTATTTGATGGTAAGAAAGATTTTGGAACTAGTTCAAAATTCTGGAATATTTTCTACTTTTTGCAGAATTATTTGAAACGGTATTACAATCCTTTTGACAACACGGAAATAACACCATATAACCAACGTATGACTCCAGGGGCGTACCCAGCGAGGGGCAGGGGGGGCTGCCCCCCCATAGAACTAAAGACTCATCTGGAAAAATGTTGCCGTAATGCAGTTTTAACGTCGCTAAAAATACAAGATGAATTAATTTTTTTCATGTGGCGAAGTTATCAGGGAGAGTATAATAAGTGATGTTAAAAAAACGCTGGCTTACGCGGTCTTAGCTGATGAAACAGCTACACGGACATAGCTGGCAAAGAACAGCTATCAATTGGCTTGCGGTTCCACGATGAATGCAAGGGGATAGTCCGACAAGAATATGTAGGTTTTGTGGTACAAAAGGCACAAGATGCCTCATCAATCGCTGAAGCAATTAACAATTTTTTGATTAGCTGTAATCTATCACCAGTATATTGCGTAGGATTGGGTTTCGATGGCTGCTCTACAATGGCAGGCAAAGAGGGCGGTGTACAAGCAATTTTAAGGAAGAAATATTCTCGAGCATTTATATTTTTATTGCTCAAGCCACAAACTAAATCTTGTAGAAATACTATCGCCACTATAAAGGACACAATAGACTTTTTCAGAGAATCGACTGCTCGTAGGAATTGCGCTCCCAATCTATCACGAATGTGTGAGACGAGAAGGTCGGAAAAATATAAATTAATCCGAAGATTTTCCCAAAATTTCCCAGAGCTTGTAAAAGCGCAAGAAAAATTATCCACAGGAGGAAACTATGTTACAAGAAAATCTGCATTTCAGATTCATTCAGCGGTTACAAAACCAGTGTTTATCGTTGCCTTAGTTACAATAACAAAATACTCGGCAGTGTTGGAACCAGTAGTTAACGCCTTGCAAGCAAAGACCATGGATTTGATTGCTGTATGAGAACACATTACAAGAATCCTTGAAGTACTCAAAAGAGACCGTCAAGAAGCAGATCGAATCACTGACCAATTACTCAAAAAAGCTCAAGACATTTCAATGGAATTGTAAATAGAAATTTCTGTCCCACGTTTTGCTCAAAAGCAAAAACATAGGAGCAATTCTCCATCAGACAATGATAATGAATACTGGCGACGTTCACTTATTCCTTATCTTGATCCATTTACGTTATCGTTAAATATTCGATTTTCCCAAGAAAATACCCCAGCTTTTGCTTTAACAAAACTACATCCTTTATACATGACGGAAACTAGTATTTACAGAATTACAAAAAAACGCAGAAATGTTTCAAGATTTTTATGATTTGGATGACATCACAGGAGAACTTGACCTATGGTATAATTTGTGGACGAAGAAAGATTTACCTAAAGACAAATTAAACCGTCGAACGATCATTCAGTACGCTTCGAAGAGTGAAGACCTGGCTTGGAGCACTATGGGAGAGACAAGGTTGACTGGATTATGCTTGATGAGCATACATCGGAATTTTGTGAAAGAAAACCGTGAAATGGTGGGCACGAAAGTAATGGATAAATTTGCAGCAAATCCGAAAAGATATTTAATTTATTTTGAATTTTTTTTTCTTATAAAAACCGTCTCAGTTGTAGCATGGCATGTCTAGTGATTAATACAATTTCTCGGTAGTTCTCAGTTTATCATCCTTCTTCGAAACAAATATGAGCTGCCCCCCCCCCCCCCTAGTTCAGATCCTGGGTACGCCCTTGTATGACTCCCATTTCCCCTGAAGAAAAGCTATGCATTACTTTTAGGTCAGTATTTTCATGCTATGAGTTAATCAACAGTTTTCATAATTAACGATTATATAATGTTAGTTATTAATTAATGATTATCCTAAAAATTAACATATGAACGTATTGATACTTTTTGAACTTTTCTCCTTCTATCTCTTCTATCTGTGACAATCGAATCTTATTATTTATTTGTTTATTGAACATCGGCCTATTTCTGCTACTGTGGCTATAACCCCCACAACCGGAAATTTCTTCAAATTCTGACTATTTCCAAGTGCAGGTAGGGATGTTCAAAGTGCGGTGACATTGTACAGCACACGGGATCTACCGTTTTATTTCCCATCCGGAGAAAGGAACGGTTAGATATTAGGCAATCTAATATTCCACTTTCAGTAATTACTTGTCGTCTTTGGTAACATTTATATTTAAAATAACAATATTTACATTCAAATATATATACATATAAGAAAATTTATTCAGGTACAGGTGGTTCTGTTTCAGGTTCAGGTACTGCTGGTTCAGATGCAGATGTTTTAGATGCATGTGGTTCAAGTACTGCTGGTTTTGATGCAGATTTTTTAGGTGCATGTGGTTCAAGTACTGCTGGTTTTGATGCAGATTTTTTAGGTGCATGTGGTTCAAGTACTGCTGGTTTTGATGCAGATCGTTCAGGTACTGCTGGTTTTGATGCAGATGTTTTAAGTGTATGTGGTTCAAGTACTGCTGGTTTTGATGCAGATCGTTCAGGTGCATGTGGTTCAGGTACTGCTGGTTTCGATGCAGATGGTTTAGGTGCATGTGGTTCTGATTCAGATAATTCAGGTACAGTTGGTTCAGGTGCATGTGTTTTAGATTCAGATAGTTTAGGTGCTGTTGGTTCAGATCCAGATGGTTTAGGTGGTATTACAGCTGCAGAGGGTAGTGAAGACTTAGATGCTTGTTTAGATGTAGGTTGTGAGAGTTCAGAATCAAGTGGTTGTTTCGTTGCAGATTCAGATACAGGTAGTTCGGATGCAGGCTCAGATGCAGATTTAAGTGAAAGTTTCGAGGCATATTTGGATGATGTTTTCAGTACTGGTTTGAGTGCAGATTTAGATGGAATTTCAGGGATAGGTTCAAGAACATGTTCGGATGCAGATACAGTTGTAGGTACAGATGGTACAGTTGAAGATGATAATGACGATTCGTAGGTATCGGATGTATCAGAATCGGACTCGTTTGATGTAACGCTGAAATAAATAATAAGCGATGAAATTGTCTTGTACCATACTTGGTTGTTTACTTAGCAGAATCTACCCGGCGTTGCCAGGGCATGTATGTAAATGTGATTTAGATAAAGGGCTACATTGGCGGTATAGGATGATGAGACATTGTGGATGGAGAAGAAATAAATCAAAGAAGACCAAGTTTTTGTGATGCGGTTTTCGCAATGGACCTCACATGATCGTCCCATGAGAGAGTGCTGTTGGTGGTGATCCCCTGCATGGATATGGAAGACTTCATAGGAATAGTTGTACCTGACATCAACATATTAGGGGTTGTGGGATCCGCCTTCCGTGGGAAGACGCAAGCTTGAGTTTTGATTGTATTAACCTCTACTAGATTATCAGATCCACATTTCAAAATCTTTGCCGGATCTTCATTAATTGCGTCAATCAGTCTCTGTCTCGCTCCTCTGGCTTTATTGGATGGTATAGGGGCCCTAGATGAGAAAGCTGTATGAAGTGTACCATCATCCGCAAAGCTGAGGACAGGTGGTCACTTCTAGAAGATCGTTGATATGGAGCAGAAACAAAGTTGGGCTAAGACAGATCCCTGTGAAACGCCAGCATTGATAGCCATTGTATCGGAGGATAGTCCGTCAACCACCACATGAAGTGACCCATCTGAGAGAAAACTCGATAGTAAGCGACAAAGAGGAGGCAAACCATATGACGGAAGTTTCCCATGAACGCTTTTGTGCTAGACTCGGTCGAAGCTTTGAAGGTACAGGTAGATTCCCCATGTTTTTCAATAGATTTTTGCCATACATGTGCTACTTAGGCAAACAGGTCTCCTGTTGATCTCTGCTGACTAAAGCCATATTGCCAGTAATTCACAATATTAGAGCTCTCTAAGTATTGGATGAGCTCGATGTTGATTGCTTTCTTCATCACTTTAGAGATCACAGGCAGTGGTGCAATGGGTCTATAATTATTAGGAAGGATGTTTTTCCCCTTTTTTTTCTAATTGGTTTTGACTGTAGCTGTCTTCCGGCTGGAAGGAAACACACCAAGTTTGTATGAAAGGGAAACCTGCAGAAAACTAGTGTTAATTAAGGCGCACATTCCTTGAGATTGACAGGAGTAATTCCGTGTGTCCCCATAGATTTTTTGATATTGAGATCAACATAATGCGTCTAATGGTGCGCTGACGAAAGAAAATTTCAGGCATATGGCTATCGATGGCAGCAATATTAGGAGGGTCCTTCCCTTGTATATCCAAAGTGGAATTTGTTGCAAACATTCCAGCAAAAAGGTTGTCTTTTTCTTGTGGTGTAGTAGCCAGTGGGCCATCATCTTTAATTAGGGTAGGGAATGAACTTGAAGTGAAATTTCTACCAATTGCTTTGGCGAAAGTCCAAAATGAACGGAATCCATTTGGGCATACGATAAGCTTTCTTATTTTGACAATAAATGCTTCGAAAGAGGCATATAATGTTTCATTGCACATATTTCAAGCTTCAACATATTTTGTTCTGGTCTCCAGACATAGGTTACCGTGCCAACGACGGTATGTTGTTTGTTTTGAAGCGACGGCCCTTGAACAGATTTTATTGAACCTTCTTTCATCAGGTGTCTCCATTATGTTTAACAAGCGATGCTTTGGTTTGCGTAATCCACCCAAGAAATAATGTTCAATCAAAACGCGAAATTCACTTTTTCCATGTTTACAAAAATCTTCAAGGTAGCTTGCTTTCGATGGGTGCCAAAACAGAACTGAATGGCTTATCAGTCTTAAGAATTTCAATGCGTTCTAGTTAAAGATGGTACATCGCAAATGTCACATCTGTTTTATTTTTCATGGACTTTTCACCATGTCCTCGTATTGTGGTCCCTTGGTCTTTCAAAATTGGTAAGGAATGGCACTTGACCTCAGATCTAGTACATCTAATTCTATTAATTTTCAGCATATCACGTTTTGTTTTTGGTATACTGCTAGTATTGAAGTATATATAATAAATACTTACACGAACCAGGAATCAAGAACCTTTTTACTACCAGTAATATTCTTCATCTCCAGTACAGAAGAATTGAAAGCAACCTGAAATATAAACGTCGATAAATACGCAAATTTCGGATCCTATTGGGAGTTTCGCTTTTTGACTATCGTGTGATCTATCAAGCCGTTGAGGCATTCACATTCTTCTTAACATCGTATAATATTTTTAACATCTCCAGGAAATTCCTCAATCACTTTGAAAACGTTTGTAACATCACTCTGGTTAGTTACTTAGATTGGTTAATTGAAAATTTGTTAATCAATAACGTTGACTCTATTTTGTTATTTAATCATTTAATCCAGCGCAAATGAAAAGTATTTTGAGTACTAATGATGACAGCAATCTGAAAATTTGTACAGGGTCATAATAATAAAGATTCTTGACCCAGTATGAACTATATATAAAAATTCTCGGGAAATAGGTCACATTAACATTAAATTTTCGTCTTTACGTACGTTTCGGTCTCACGACCATCATCAGAAGACTTATTATGTCTGAAACTTGATTACTTAAAACTAATTGCATTACACAAAGCGTTCAAATCGCACCAATTTCAATTAAAATGCTCACGTCGCCGAAACGAACAGAAACACGATTAAACGAAATTGTAAACGTACGTAAAGACGAAAATTTGAAACAGAGTGTTAATGTGACCTATTTGCCGAGAATTTTTAAACATGGTCATAAATGTACTACATTCTGCTTGAAGTAATATGTTTAAAGTTGCACTTCCGGTTACACCTCTACTACTGCGTTATTTCAAACGGAAAGTTATATTTTCATTGCATTTCTAGTCCGGCCGTTTTCGAAATATTCAGACGTTTTTGAAATTTTTGAGTTTGCACCATGCACCTTTCCTATTTGAAAATTAATATTTCGAAATCGTTTTCGAGTATCAGGAAGAAAAAAGATGGATTTTTTGTTGTTGTATTCATTATTGAGGGGAAAGCATTTAAAAATAGCCCAAATTTGGTGAAACGTTTGGGGATGTTCAAGTACCTAACAATGTTCTTCAAAGCTATGTTTGACAGTCATGAATTTTGTGATATGTCAAGAAAATTCGAAAACAACTTTCGCAAGCCCTAGAACTCCTGAAGCGTTGGAGATTATGATCTTAATTTACCACTAGATGGGAAATTAAGACCTCATACACTAAGATTGAGTTTGAAAATTCCGTCTTGGCAATTTCACAAGATGTAGATGTTAATAAATCAGTTGACTTACGTTTTGTAAGTTATTTCTTCGTGACCAAATTTTGAGATTTTTCTTCAGGTCATATAATTTTCCTTTATTCCTCACATATTCCATCACATCAGGTACCTACAATGTTTAGATTATGACCATTTATAAAACTCAATTGTGAATCCCCGACGTTTTCCACTTTTCTACATTTCAGAGAATGTTCCTTTGCCTGATATTTCTATCTAAATTACTAAATTCACGTATCCTTGGGTTTATAGTTGGTTAGTTTCATTCAATAACAAGCAAAATGTACATATGCAATGCAGCGAATCATAAATTAATCAAATTTAAATGATTTTAGTGACCAAAGTGAGGAAAATGTGTGTTCGCTGTTAAAGCCTAGTACAACGTAATCTGAAATTACTATAAAAATAGTGTAGCACAAGGGCCGTTTCGGTCAGGTTCATGGAATATTCCTTTGAAATATACCCATCCAAAATAAATATTATTCAAAATTAATTTATTTTACGGTTCCTTTTTGATATTCCATTTCGAACAAATGAATCATAATTATAAGTCAATACGGTTACGGAGGATGTGGTCAATAAAAAAGCAGCGGTAGAAACCACAGATGCGTAAAATCCCGTCATCCGTAACGTATGAATATAGCGGTGCGTTTGTCAGGACCCTGTTGTATTGTTCTACTGAAGATAGCAACCTGGCTGAAGAAATACGTAAGATTGGATGTGGTGCTTAGAAGGTTTATATGATCCATGCTTATTTATATTGTTACATACAAAACTGCGTTTACGCTTATTCTACTATGCTGTGTTTTACCCACAGTCGTATATACAGGTCTGGGAACTCGAGGCTGTTTCCTATGTGAGAAGTGAGTCCGCTAAGCGTCATCTGTTGCATAGGTGGCGCATCAGTCGAACAATGATCTCTGGCACGTATACGATTGTGTTATCTGGCAACTGTCATTGTTGACTTGTAAACACCGGCGTTTTTAGAAAAAAATTACGAAATCGTGCATTGTGCCGAAATGCAAAACGGAGTACAAACGTGTAAAGCAAGAAACTTCTGTTTTTAAAGTGCCGAAAGATGCGGAAATGCGAAAAAAGTGGATGCTTGCGATTCCGAATAGAAATCGTTTCAACGTGGTCTTTTATGTGTGCGAGCATGTATAACGAAAAAGGGGAAGTCATTTTTAAGGTGAGTAATATATTTTGACAAGAGTAACAGTTATATTCCTCTCTCAAATCAGAATAGAGAAAAATTATTTTACTTAATAATGTGATTGTTGCCATACTTCGATCCAAGCGCTAGCTGGTGGCTGAGCGGGGGACTACGAGTTTGGCGACATGTAAGTGACTCATGACAAACATACGAGTTCCCAGACCTGTATGTAGGACCGTGGTTTTACCCGATATGTTTCTGTCATATCTTTGATGTTCTCATAGAAAGCTTTTGTTTTATCCAGTTCTGCAGCAGCCTTATCGTTTTCCACATAGAGCTCTTCTGTTTTTGATTTGTTATCATCAATCGACTGTTGTAAGGCTTTCAGGTCTATTAGTTGTTTTTGTAATAATTTTTTATGGTTGTTTAAAATGAGGTTCGCTCTTCCTACAAGGCAAATAGTTATTTTGATAATAACAATTGCAATTTTCGATCTTTCAGAAAATGATTCAAGATTTACCATTCATTTTTTTCAAATCCAACAGTTGACTAGTTTTATGATCTATCTCTTCAGTAAAGTGTGTGTTCTCGATTTGCAACTTTTCAAAATCTACAGCATGTAAACACTCGCCTAATTCTTTCTTCTCTGCCAACATGTTTGCTACTTTCCTTATTTGAGTTGTCAGGGTACTGTACCTCAATCTTATTTTCTGCAGAGTCGTCTGAGAGCTCTTTAACCATTCCTGCATGTATCTGGAAAGGCCAAAACAAAAAGTATCAAATTCAAACATTTATGCTAAGAAATACATTGATGCACATTGACTAAACCAGTAGAACATTTCTTGGATGAAAGATCGAGGTCAACCGCAATATGTTTTTCTTTCGTGTTCTGATCAATGTAAGGTAATATGTTGGAATCATTGCTTTTATTTTGATTTAAGTGTTGTTCAAATTGCTTACCGTACGAATTTTTCAGATGGAATTCTTTGGGTCAAGGGATCAACACCTTCTGTAATCACTACCAGTTCAAAAATAGCGGTTGCTTCATGCGTTTCATTTTCGCGGATCCCAATTTCTTCTAATGCTGCTCTCATATTACATTTGGTTCGATGTGACTTCTTCAAGAATTTATTCAAGGAATTTTTCACCTCTTCAATGTCTTTCATTGCTAGATCGGATTTTTGGGTAAGATTAATTCTGAAAAACGTAAAATCAAAACCAAATTGTGGGTTATAGTGGAACATCTCCAGATTGTTACAATGATCGTCTTGTTTGCGGCCAACATCGTGATGGTGCGGGAAAGAGAAGAGAGAGCTGGAGACACTGTTTGCCTCCAGTTTTAACCACATGTATATTCATACTTCGCTCAGAATTTGACGAGTAACGACTGGCACTTTCATGTAATCAAATGCTTCCATTTTAGGTTAGGCATTGTCTAACGCCACACAGCGTGAACGTAAAAAAAACATCAAAAATCAATTTTCCGGAAATCTTGCCTAACCTAACGTAGCCTAACCTAACATATTGAATAAGTGAGACGGAGTTTTGTTAACTGGCATCTGTTTATGAGTGTGAGTTTGTGAACTTGACTTAATAACAATGAATGGAACGAAAACATGGCAAGATTTCCGAAAATTGATCTTTGATGTTTTTTTTTACGTTCACGCTGTGTGGCGTTAGACACTCCCTTTAGTTTATAGTCAATTAGTCAATGCGTCTATATGATTTGGATGAGGATTTAAAAATGCAGTAAAGCTAAAGATACTGACATTAGGCACATATAATTAATTGATTTCTTGGAATACGAAGAAAATGCGTAGCAAATAATGTCTGAATTATACGCATTTTAAACCAACTTCTAGGCATAGCATATTATTCACTGATAAAGCTGGTTCCTTAATCCTTACTTATTTAGATAGTTTAGATAGAAACTCTTATACAAAAAGTTATATATACAGAGTAGACAAGTAGTGTGTTAAGCATAAGAAAGCGCTGGTAAGTAGTCGGACATTCTGTCCTTTTCGCACATGTTAGTGCGCTCTCACTCGCACGGTCTCCCCTTCTATCACAAAGAGTATAAGAATACCAGTGAAAGGCTTAATAGTCTACTCTATATATAGAACTCTTTGCTCTTATACGGTTCCCATTTATCGTTTCACTCGCTTTCTAGATTTCCTAGAGCGCTCAAATCCAGCAGTGAAATGGTTCATTTAAAAATTCATTGAGCATACATCTATTAGTAATGCAATACTAATTCATGGTGGGATGCATCAAGAAAACGGGTTCTGAGTCATTTGAATTCAAGATAATTCTCTATTTGAACCGGTTTTAATTCCTGCTACTGGCGAAATATACGGTATAGGAACCAGTCTCATATGAATGTGACGGTCGTCGGCTTTCAGACATCTCTACGACATGACTTGATAATAATAGCACATAATTAGTTTCGGATCAGTAGTTTTGAAATCAAATTGCTCTATTACCTTGAAATAAACTTTATCCCATAGGATAAAGTTGTTGCAAGTTAAGTTACAAGTAGACAAGAGTCTTCTTGGTCTGTAGTACTTAGCAGTTCTATGTACAGAAATTTGCTCTATGAGCTTAGGACAGAAATAATGATAGAATATTTTACACAGAACCTGTACCTGCAGAATACAGATATTTTATGAAATAACGAATAACCTATTTTGTGTTTTTTGCTTGTAATCTACCCGGATTCCTAAGAATTTTGAAGTTCCAAATCAGCTAACGAAATCTTCCAACAATCATTGTAGGTAATATAACAGTTCAGTATATCACCTTATCTATTGCAGAAATATGATACCAATATTAATGAATGTTTATGTCGATGATAACTAGCACATTCAATTTTAGATGGACGGATCCGTAGCAGTGGAAGGGCATTTTGTAGATTTAATTGATGACCAGTGGAGATCTGATACACTGCCAGAAGATGATATAAATGTTCCAGCACATGAACTCTCTGATCCAGAGGCAGATTCTGGTGACATACATCTAACATTAAAGGAGCAAGAACAGAAGTGGAATGACATAGCTTTAAGTTCGTTGAGTGAGAATTTATAGAAATGGAATTTCCAGACTTTGGAAAGCATTGTGCTATACCAGATTGTAAAAGATTAGATTTTCTTCCATGTCGTTGCAAATGTGGTAAAAATTTCTGTTCTGAACATTTTCAAGCTCATACTGAAACCTGTGTAGCATTTCACGAATGCAAAGAAGATGTCGTTAATTCTCCCACTAAAGTATATAAATGCTCATTGGAAACGTGCAATGACACCAGCATAATTCCTTTATTATGCAAAGATTGCCACAAACACTATTGTATTCAACATCGGCATACAGGAGAATGCACTGCAAAAACAGCTGCACAATTGGCAGCAGAAATAGCCCAAAATGCAATCCCAGTGGCTGAGTTCAATGAAGCTAAAGCTAGTGTTGATAAACAGGTTAGTCTGAGAAAATTATATTTTGCACAGATTGATTCATGGTCATTTTACAGCTTGAAGTGAACATAGAAAAAGCAAAGAAAAAATCGAAAAGCCGTGAAATGGCCTGTAAGGTACAGCTAATGAGATTGAAAAATAAAGCATCTGGACCAACATCAATTCCAGTAGAAAATCGTTTATATTTCTTGGTAACGCACCCTAAACAAATGCCAGAGAAAACAACTGCCGTTTTTGTTTCTAAAACGTGGTCTGTAGGGAAAGCAATTGATTCTATAGCACAACAATGCTCGCTTCCAAATAATAATAATAAAAGTAATGAGTGTAAATTGAGACTTTTCAGAAATAGTGATAAACAAATTGTATCACAAGTTATGTCAGAACATTTAGAGGTGCTATTACAAAATGATTCAATTTTGAATGGTGATAGTTTAATAATTGAATATGTCGATAATGATTGTATTAAGTTGCAATAAATTTGGAATACTCTGTACTCATTTTGTTATTATTATGAAGAGTAAAAAGAATTCTTTTTCTTTACAAGTCTTACTATAATCAGTAAATATTGAAAATAAGGGAAGGATCATTTTAAAGACCTCATTCATGATTCAAACCTTGAATGGGCTGGAGAACGCTGGAACAGTCCTCATATGATACTAGGGGATTCCATATGGCTTACCGAAGGCACCAAGACAGAAAAAAGTATGGGTGCTGGAATAGTCGAGAAAACAGACCAAGGGTAAAAAATTTCTTTGAACCTAGGGACTTTTGCGACAGAATTCCAAGCAAAAATAGTTGCAATTACAACATGTGCTCGAATTGTGAGGGAGAGTCTATGAGAATAGACAAATCACAATCATAGTAAACAACCTGACAGTGTTTAAGGCACTGGAGTCATACACAATCACCTCACAATGTGTACTTGATTGTGTCGAAGGACTAACGGCACTAGTAATGAACCCCAAAAGAGTAACCCTCATGTGGGAGTCTGAGGAAACCAAACGAGAAGGGACTGAAACTGCCGTCGCACTCGCTAAAGCGGGGGCGGAAAAACCACTGATTGGACCAGAGCCAATCTGTGGCATTTCTCATGCCACAGCGAAATCTGTAATCCAAAAATGGCTCGAGATAGAGCACCGTGCCTACTGGAGGGAACTGCCCCGTATGTCGCACTCCAAGCGACTGATGGGAGATCTCCAGCGGCAACGAATGGAAAATCTGCTGACGTTCACAGACAAGAAATACGGAATCTTGTTGCATTCCTGACCGGACACGCTCCATGCAACAAACACCTCTACACGATGGGACTGGTAGATCAGCCCACTTGCAGGGGTTGCGGCGTGGAAGATGAGACACCTATGCATGTGCTGTGTCAGTGCACGGCATACACGGTAGGTCGGCGGACATACCTCGAAGACGATAAGACTACACCCGAGGAAATCAGAAGTATCCCCTATATCAGGCTACTGAAATTCATAGAATACACTGGACTGATGAGGGAGTAGAAACAAGTGAGGGCACAATAGGACTATAATGACCGCAGTGCTGTGGGGCTCCTCTTAGGATGGAGAACTAACCTCACGGAGGAGGGGTTTTACTCGGTAGGAATCCGGTGGCACGGGCACCCGAGGCGTCTATGCAAGATTTCCCCTCCTCTACGCAAAAAAGACCTCGTATCTTTATTTGGTAGATGAATTTGCCAAATATTGTAATGCTGAATGCTTTGGAAAATGAGTTAAATCACACATTACCTGATTTACTCACCTTTGCCCCCTTTCTGGTACTGCACTCCCCATCACTGATACTACATCCAGCTTTGTAATTGATGTTGATCTTATAGAATAAGAATCTCCTAAGTTAGCTTTCTTAAGCAATCCATCAGCTAGATTTGACTGCATCTTCATGGCAGTTTGTAGGGCTCGTTCCATCCCTAAGATTGTTAATTTTGAATTACAACCCGTTGCAATGGAAAAATTGGTCAGATGCTGGTTCAAAACGCCCTCCCCCCTTATTGTTTCTAATTTTCCAAGAAAACTAAGGCCAAACATATTGTTGGTTAATTTTATATTACGTTTTGGCGTTGTAATAAATAATTTAAAATAGTATATTTCAAAATATTTTCGAACGTGGGGTCGCGATCCTACTCTGAACGCGTTGAATGACAGTAAATAGGGAATTCAGTCTTCGTCGAATATATGTTTAGGAAATTACGGTACGATAATAAAACCGTGGCCTCTCGACGTGCGGGTATCTCATATGACCAAGTCCAACCTTCTAAACAATTGATAGCGTTTTACTTGTCTATTAGCGATATGAGTCTTGGTCGGTCAACTCGCAAGACTCGTATAGGCGTTTCGAAAGGCTCTCTAACACGAATCCAGAACTGTACTCTACCTTCGAGTAGATATTTTTCATTATTTAGAAGAAAACGTTCAAATATAGTATTTTCAGTTTTCAGATGTCGAATTTCATCTTCATATTCCGTTATCACTTTAATCAAGTCTTCATTGGTCACATCTATGAAAAAACGGGATGTACTTAATTGTTAAGCAAAGTTGAATTGATGTGATAACCATCCAAAGGATGAGCCTTTTTGACTTTTACTTGTGGTTTTTCTTTTTCGCCGTCTTCAGGTTCCTCTTCACCTTCCTCTTCATCTTCCTCATCTTCTTCCTCAATAGTCTCCGAGGCTGAAGACTGTTCCAAATCGGTAAAAGATGGTTCCGATTCCGCTTCAGATTCTGGTACGGATTCTGCTTCGTCAGGTGCAGTGGAAAATGCTTCAACATATTCGCCTTCAGACTCTGCCATTTTCGAACAAATTATGTGACAATAATTGACAGATACGTTGTGATGTCAAGTTTTGCATACGGTAACTTAACCCTAAAATGTTTGAAATCTCCTTAGCAACATAATTATTACGTGTGCTGTTAATCAATAAAATTCACTTTGATGGAGTACTAATTTAGCGAATTGAGTTTAGATCCTACTGAAAATGCCTCCGTTTGTGTGTACTAGAAATTCCCTTCATCATTTAGATTATGGTATTCCTATTGTTTGCAACAAGAGCACCGACTACAGGACAAGTACAGGTAGTTTCCATGGGCTTGTTCCTGAAAATCCACAAGAATTCGATTGCGTAAGGTTGTATGTATAAATATAATTTCGTTCTGGCATAGATTTCCAAGTAGAACCATCCCCTTTACCTACAAAGTTTCACACAACGATATGTGATGTGTAAGGATCATATCAAATTCGTCTAGATTTTAAGTATGGCTGGTTAAAAAAAGGTAATTTAACAACCAAGGGATCCCTTTCTTGTTGACAACTCAGTACATACAATAACAATCCTATAAAATGTCTCCTCAACTGATAAGCCTGGAACTGGATCTTTACAGCTATCTTTTTACCTGACCAATTTGCAGGGTGATTTGCCTGTACTTATTATACTTTCCTAACTAACCGAGAAGAGTCAATTCATCTTTAAAGTTGGTGTGAGAGGGTTGACAACGGGAATGAGGTACTTTTAAAGGATATAAATTCATCTTCTCACAGACTGTAAAAAGTCAGATTTTACAGTCAAATTGTTTTAAGAATGTAGACTTCAGGCATTTTGGTTGAACGAGGCGTGGAAATAAGAATGAATGTAATGTAATGCCTTATTCTAATTGAGTATTTATGATTGGTTTTTGTGACTACCTTTGACAAAATTGTTTGAAATCTTTAGCTGTATGATAAAGAGCATATGTGATAGGTGCCTATTTCCTCCATAACATTTGATTCGACCATCCATTCGTGAGGTTAACTATTTTCAGAGGGTGAAAATTAACTTGAGGCCAAACTTACGGACGAAAAATGTAGCCCTAAAAGAATGTGGTTACAACAGTAACTACGACTTAGATTATACCAAAAAGCATATTCACCAAATTGCCTATAGAAAAGCTGCTGGCGGGCTAAAGGATTTCTCAAGAAATGTTCAAGAAAAGGTAGAACCAACAACAGTTTTATTAGATTCTGATCAGTAAATTTGTTTGTATTAGATGTTTGCTGAACCTCCAGTACCATTGATTCCCAGGTTATCTGAAATGAAAGATTCTTACCGAACGGTTTACTTTAATCCGACATTAAGAGAGCTATATCCTCCTGCAATAAGCGGAATATGTCCGGTAAGTAAATCCATTTAGAATTGA
Source organism: Endomychus coccineus (assembly GCA_958510875.1). Taxonomy (NCBI): domain Eukaryota; kingdom Metazoa; phylum Arthropoda; class Insecta; order Coleoptera; family Endomychidae; genus Endomychus; species Endomychus coccineus. The sequence goes on along the minus strand of OY294068.1, from coordinate 25,755,516 downwards.
ATTAATGGTAATTCAAAAATAGTTTGGAATGCAAACATATTAATCATAGATTGTATTCATTAGCATTACCTCGAGCATCTATGATATTTACTATCAAAAACATTTTAGATTGGAACAAAAAAAAGTCGTGAATTCCAAACACAACTAGCTTCTACTTACTTACTATTGCTCTTATTTCAATGTGCCTTTAGAGGAAAGCTCGCCTAACTATTTCAATCCATTATTTTACTAGTACAATTGCATGGCCCGTGAGGAACACGCCCTGGGGGTACTTATGAACATCGAAGGGGCATTTGATAACACGTCCGTCGAGTCTATCTGCTCAGCCGCGGAGAAGCATGGAGTCAGTCCAACATTGGTCCGGTGGATTGAAGCCACGCTATTTACGCGTGCGATAAAGGCGCAACATAACGGATGCGTTGTACAAAGCACCGCTACAAAAGGCTGTCCAAAGGGAGGTGTCCTATCTCCGCTTCTGTGGTGCCTTGTAGTCGATGGACTCTTGGAGGAACTGGAAGAGGCTGGGTTTAATGCCCAAGCTTATGCGGATGACTTGGCTGGCGGCACTTGGGGACGATGCAAAACACGCTGCTCAGCATAGTGGATGGCTGGTCCCGCATGAAGGGGCTCAGGGTAAATCCTGACGAAACAGAAATTGTTCTGTTTACAAGGAAACGCAAGCTGGGCACACTGCCAGAGATTCATTTCTCTGGCAAGGTCCTGCAATTTAAAGGGTCGGTGAAGTTTCTGGGAGTAATCCTAGACACAAAATTGACCTCTACACTTATACGTGAAAACTGAGGCTATGAGAACGGCGTATAAGTTAAAGGGCCTAGGTCACTGGACCAAAACGCACTACTCTCGTGGACACTCATCGATTTTAAGTGAGGTAATCTCTAAATGCCCCATACTAGAAATGAAGCAAGATAGCATGATCCCAGCTATATGTCTCACTTCTCCCAAAATCATCATCCCGGATAGAGGAGATTGGAGTAATGAAACTCTCACCTTATTGCCACCAGACGGTCTCGTATGGTTCACAGATGGGTCAGGACCCTGGGGCGGGAGTATACCTAAAAAGGCCATAGACCACTATCTAGGCGCTTACTGCGCGGTTTTTCAGGCGGAGGCCCACGCAATATTGACTTGTGCCATGGAAAACCTGCGAAGAAACTGTGTAAATAGGAGCATAAATAGAATCACCACGCATGAGGCAGGCCAAGCTCTTCATCAAAGAGCCTGTGCCTAGGCTCTCAAAGAAACTCCTTTCTCTGAACAGAAAGGACATCAGAGAGATGATGATATGGGCATCACAGAAGACCCAATATGTACGGAAAGCAGAGAGGCGGAAGAAACTGCCTCTCATATCCTGTTGGAATGCCCAGCATTAGCATCCCTCAGGCATCGGAGAATCAAAACTGCTACCCAGAAGAACTTATGGAAGTCAGCACTGGCAATATTCTGGGTTTCTGGCGGGCCACGAACCTGCTAGGATAGAATAGGCTTTTGACCACGGGGCGCACAATGGACCCACGTAAGTAACCTAAGTGCCTTTAGGGGCTAAGCCCTCTCCCCTCAAGTGATGATGATGCTCAACCAAATAGTTTGTCAGTGTTTTTGTAAATCTCAAATTATTGATTGCTAATTAAATGCAATTTTACCAAAGATACGCGCATTAGGAAGAGATGAACAACCCCCCGTTCGGCCAGAATGCGAAGGGTTTTGGAAGTGGTTGGATCCGTACATGACGACGAACCAGGTTATGCACAAATGCTTCAGTAAGGAAGAACGGGAAAAAGCAAGAGAAGATGTGGCAACTTTCTACAACGTGAGCGGCAAACATAAGGTAGACCATAAGAAAAAGTTTATCATGTCTATTGTCGTATACTAGCATTATCATTTGTAGGGATTCAATGATTCACTGCCACCTGCAAGTGGAAATAAAACTGTGTTTGACAAAACTCTAATGAAATATCAATTACCGAACAGATTACTTCGTCCAATAGTGCATAGAGTAGCTAATTTGTGAGTTCATAAAATCATTATGTATATGTAAATTTAGCATATTCTCTCTAGATACGTTAATGAAAGGTGATAGAATGGATCTTCAAAATGAAACAGAACCGATTATAGAAAGCTTCGATTTCAAATATTCATTGTATCTAAAGTTTATATGCAGCAATCCTATTATATGAGGGCAAGGTGAAAAGTCCCCGAAAAATGATAACAATAACAATAGTATTAATATTTGATTTAAAGTAACATTAACATATTTTTCAGTGGTTGTTCATCGGAATATAATGCTGAGTATGTTATAAACTCCCGTTCGGATTTGGCTCCTTATATTCATACACCAGGAGAAGATTTCGATGAATCATTGTCTGGCGCGTCTGCTTGGCAAAATCTTGCACCTGTTGGCATGTATTGTACGGATTATTGTCATATTGGAACAGGCTATCCCGTCCGTAGCGTTGTGAAAATAGATAGGGAGAAGAAAGGGAATTTTCACGATCCATGCTGTACCAAATTCACCGATGATCACAAATAATAATCGATGCATCTAGGTCGGAAATCATACGACGAAAAATGAATGGTGGGAAAAAATATGATCCAAGACGATTGGTGGTCAAAAATCATAAACATTTTAGAATTTCAAATCGGTTCTTTTGCTGTTACGACGCACTGTTTTATCACCAACTTTGGAAGCAATAGACTGGAAAAATATCTTTTTATTATTAAAAATTAAAATGTTATAATAAATATATTGAAATGTTTTGAATGATTCACAAACTCTAGTATGACGTGAGAACTATCAAACCCACTTCTATGGGAGACCATGACTGGTGATAAAACATGACACAAACGTGGTATATATCTTGAAGGAGAAGGGAAAAAATTTCATCCGTATATTTTAGTTCAAGTTGAATAGAGAATTGTGCTTTGCAGCAGTGAGAAAATCATGTTTTGAACATTCAATTGTTTATAGTTATTGACCATCTCTAGTCCTGGACCATTTTTAATATGTTGTTCCTGCCTGCATTTAGGATCGACCCATACCACTCTCAAAATTCCTGGACGTTTCCCACCAAACTTCATGGGTTTACTGCCCCAATTTGGATATCAAGTACTATGTAGTTCCACTGATTACCGTATTTATGTAAGCATTTGTTGGAGTAAATAACATTAGTGTAAAATTTTATATATTAAATTAATGTACATTATTCTCAGATCTTTATTTCATTCCAGTTTGTTGAGGTCGCGTTTTTTTCGGAATTATAACGTCTCGACTAATTTATACTTAAAATGTAAATTTACCATCATTTATCCTTCAAGTACACATTTGTAAATATTTTTCGCTTTTGCTCATTGATGACATTAAATTTTAAATTTTTTTATCTTCAATGTTCTCAAATGTAGTAAAATAAATGCGCATAGAGGCAAACAGTACAGATTTTTTAAATTTGATTTGACTTGGTGGTATCATGTTCAAGATTTCTCCAAATGATATGGCTTTTAGCACCTGCATGACCCAAAATACGACATCATTGTGTGTAATTTTGAATTTGAATGAGGGCGAGGGGGTGTACTGATCTAGCATTCCTTGAACTGTATGCTGAAGTACAGATTAAACAACTGACTAATTCATTGACTTCGGCAAGTATGCTGAGAGCAGCATTCAAACCCAGGTTCTTCTTGAGTAGGCGTATGCCAAAGTCATATGTGCCACCAAATTATTAAGGGATGGTATACAATATATTTACTATACAATACACATTATTTAGAATTAGTCACCTATTATTGTGTGAACATAAACTATCTTATAGTGATATTTGAGTTCAGTAAACAATTTTATCTCTTTTGATGCTGTTTCAAAGTATATTACATTTGTGGGGATGAAAGAGGGAATGCTATGTGGTCATTCAGAGTTAGCGAGAAATAAGTTCGCTAAAGAGACATGCTGAATAAACAAAGTGTAGTGTGTGCCCACTTAAAGTCCAGTTAAACCGGATTAGACTAGAAATAAATGTGGTAGAATATTCAACGCATTGTTTTAAATTCAAATCATTTGATTAAAAATTATGATCTGGATTCTAGAGTATCTATCTAATATTGAGTGATTGGTGAATGGAATATGGATGGTTGGTAGCTTTCTCCCGCATATTTAAAACGTCCGACTATACCCCCATCTGTTGCGACAATGCCTTCTACAAGCGCCGACAAATCTTTTTACATCATTTTCGCAAGAGTAAACTAGTGATGCTGCAAATATAATTGTTCATTATTGGAAACTAGTGCTACAAATACCGTATAATTAAGACGGAGTGAGCCTAGCGAACGAAGTTGTCACTTGAATCGGCTGATGGCACAAGGTATGTCATCGTATAGCGACCAAATGGTAAATGAATCCACTTAAATTTTGATATGATGCTCGAAATTTACTGGCATAAAAATTCAATGCCATTTTTGAGTAATTGAGCAAAGCGGTCCATCGAAATACTCGACACTATTCGCTTCGTTTCGTGCACTGTTAGGTGCACTAACTATCTGGCAGATACTAGACAGAAGAAACGTGCTCGCTCGCGCAACTAGACTGCTGACTGCGGCGCTTCGCGTTCTGGACCGGCTTATGCGAAAGACGGAGTGATCGTAGTGAACGAAGTCTTTCCTCTTTTCCCCTCACTCGTTCCGTCTTGACCCTTCGGGCATATGCGCAACGTACAGACCGACCTAGTGCTTCTAGTGTGTCATCAAGATCTGTAATATCACGAACATCTTTCACATTAAGGGCCATCCTGCATGCTAATGCATTATGCATGTGGACCTCTAGTAGTTCAGTAATAGTTAAAAGATTCAGATGCAAAAAGAGATCATAGTTTTTGTCTTGTTTTCAATATCTAGGTTTTGCAATTTATCAAATAATACTTCACTACGACGTATTATATAATAATAGTAATGAACATAAACTTTTTCCGCCTGCAGATAAAGCTTGAAAAGGGTGGATGGTCGTATATAAATTACATAGGTAACGAATACGTTGAGAAAAAATCATGTTATCCTAGCAAACTGAGTGTCCCTTCTATGGTCCGGCTAAGATGAATTGTAGGTCGGCATGAGATCATAAAATTTTATGGAAATAGAAAATAGTTATATATGAATTATAGGCTATTTATAGGCTCTTTTTGGACACAACTACAAATTTTCAGGCCTAGACTCCCGAATTACTTTCCTCAAATATGAATTTTTATCTGGCTCTGCTAGCTTATGTTAGGTCAGCAGAGACTAGGCTTAAAAAAATGTGCCTGGAAATATATATTTGTGTCCAAAGAAAGCCTATAATTCCTATGTAACTTTTTTCTATTTTCATCAAATTTTATGACATCATGCCGACCCACAGTTCATCTCACACGAGGTCATAGAAGGAACACTCAGTTTGTCAGGATAAAATGATTTTTCTTGTCATAATTGAAGAGCCTATGAAGTGCCTAATATTGTAGCACCCGAATTACGTTGGTCAAATGTGAATTTTTAGGGGGCTCCGATAGCTTTATCTTAGGTCAGCAGAGCCTAGGCTTAAAAAAATTCTGCCTCAAAATGTGTAGTTGTGTCTAAAAAAGCCTATAATTCCTATGTAACTATTTTCTATTTACATGAAATTTTATGATTTCATGCCGACCTACAGTTCATCTCACATTAGGCCATAGAAGGAACACTTATCTTAAGCCAGCAGAGCGTTTTTAATTGTGCCTAAAAAGTAGTATTTTTTTAAAACTTTTCTGAAATGGCTCTGCTAGCGTTGGGGACGTGCAGATCTGACTATGTAATAAGAAAGAACAATCTAAAAGAACGAAAACAACATCCCTAATAATAATTACCTAATGTATTTACATGATACCCAATAAAACGCGACATTTATCAGAGGACAATTGAAAATAAATTGAAACCATACACACTTTAAAAGTGATAATGACTTCTAAGGTCAATGGTGAGTAAACCTAAACTGTAATTACGAGTGCCTCAGCAGTATTGACTTTATCGATATTTGATAAATGTAGATTAGTCGCATGAACGAAAGTTAGCGTAGTCGCACTTCCGAAAATAGTAGCCGATTGTAACAAATTGATGAACTATTTTTCGAGTTCACATGGAAACAAGATATAATCCCTTTCCTTTTTCCGTATACTTTGACTATGCTTTTTCCTATACCTTGTATGATTATGATACAGCACCTTGTGCGGTGAATATAATAAACCTATACCTAGGTCTTTTCCCAGTTTATTACTTTTGTACCTATATTAAGGTAGGTACAAAAAGTATTTGATTTTCGACAGTAGCAAATAAGAAAATTGTACCTGTCATTGCATTAATTTTTATAGTAGGTACCTAACCTTTAATTTAACCATGGAGCATTTAACCCTAACAGAAACTATAGTTTACGAATCCCTATGAACAAATGTAATTAACATTCTGGTTATCCGAAATTTTAAAACCAGATTCAAATGTATCCTACCAGCATTTTCATTATTTGAATTCGAACTGAAATAAATAATAACAGCATGAACATTGTCTCTAGGGAACCTTCCGTGCAAACAAAGAATAACCGTAATAATAATAACATAATAGATTTAATTACAGTATGTACTGAATATTTATTATACACTTCGCGATGAAGAGTTTACATTGTATTTACTCAAGCTATTTCTAAAATCGTTAACAAAAGTCCTAGAGCAAAATTTATTGCATCATAGTATTTTTATCGAATTTTAGTCAACTTTGAAAAAATGTCAGAAAACTTGAATACACGATAAATCAAAAAGAAATAAGGTGCTATATCATATTCAAATTTTGACAAAAAATCGTTTGCTGTTCGGTGACGATTGTTTTTCAGAGAAATCGTGTAATAAACACAACCCTTTTCTGAAAGATTGAAAATTTAAGAAATCATAACTCTCAAAGTATACATAGAATCGATTAAAACCTTTTACAGTATTTATCTATTCTCCAAGCGGCAACAGTAGTATCCTAGTATTCAGTTTGATATTTGCTGTCGGGGACCTATTAATGAAACTGATAGCATGAAGCTTGAGTAGCTTGAGCCGTAGTATCAGATCATTGTCTATAGTGGTTGTCGTTGTGGTATTAGTCTATTAGTAAACTAGTTGCTGACGGCGCTACGTATAAAGATATCAAGGGATTTATTTCAAATTTATTAGAAAATGACATACGACCGTTTTCATATTTGATCAAGTACTTACTCATACGAGTCCACCAAATATTGCTTTGTTTCATTTTAGCCACAGAACGTTATTTGTGCCTTCAAATGGCTAGACGAAACGGATTTTTTTACTTTTTTGTGAGTAAAGCACGTATGCATCTCCTGTTCGTCGACCTTTCGAGGCCAATACACCGGCAACAGACGGAAAGCACCGGAGCCGAGTTGTTTTTGTTTTGATAGCGATCGGTCTGTGGATCCAATGAAGTCACAATAAACAAATCCACGAATTTCTATTCGTCGGGGAACAGCTCAGTTGCCAAGGACATGCTGCATGCAGTGTGTTTCAATAACAGTACTTTTAACTTGGTACATGAGGTGACTGCCTTGTATATTAGTTCTATTTGTTTGTCGTCGATTGATAGTTTCTTCATGTTTACGCCTGTACAATAATATTAGTTATTGGAGAGGTTGAAATTTTCAAGTAAGTATTAAGTAGGATTCTATGAATTGCAGTTAGCAGTTTAATGTTTACTGACATTCAATTGTTTGATGTAAAACAGCTGATCATAAACATCAAATCGAGATACATTTTTCGTAGCAGCAGAATGTTGTTTGAATCAAATAATAATTGGTGTGGTCTTATTACTATTGTTTTAAACAGGAACACCGTAGGTATCTAGATTATATGAATTACGAGATTTGTCTTTACGGACGTTTTTATTTAATCGTTCTTTTTTTATTTTCAATACAAACATGTCCGCCAACTATTCTACGTCTCAGACGAGATGGGTTGTATGCAATTTATTTTGGAAAGGCTGATTTCCTACATTAATGTTCGTAAAATTAAAGTTACCGATTTATAACTAAACAATAACAAATATGCAAAATAAAATGTTATACACTAAAATCAAACAAAGGAATATTTTGGAAAATACCCAACTACCATTTTATTTATTTCCAATTATATTTTCTACTGAAAACGTCGAGATTATCAATGTTACTATATGAAGCAATTCATAGTCAGTTCTTTTGATGTTGACCCAGGGTTTCTTCAAGGAGTTAACAATTATTTTCAAGAGGTTCGAGGTTGGGTATCCAAAAATAGAACCTACTGTTATAATTCAACTATATATCATGATATATGATAGTAATGAAAAATCTCGAGTCCCTAATTATTGATAAATATTAATTTATACTGAGAATTTCCTATAATCGTATGAATACAAATTTCCTTTGTTACATTTTTAATTTTTTACATTAAGCATCTTAAAATGTAGCAGTTATATTGAATTCAAGTTGCAGTTTGTTTACATGATGATCTATATACAATCAATTATTTATTTTTACTTGAACACAACACAGAGAAAAATTGTATTCTATTTGGCTTAATTGATTTATGAGGCATTTAAATATTCATTGAAATGGTATGAATTTACATTATATATAACATATATTTGAAAAAGAATATTCAATATTTGATGGTTCAAAATACTGAGTAGAATATAACACAATAATATCCACCTAACCCTTGAAGAGCTTATGTGTGCTTTTTTATATACATAAAAAACAATGTATCTACATATCACCTGGGTCTATTTATGTGCTCATGAACGAACCACCCTGATTAAAAATTCCACCTGTCACTCAAATGACAGCTCCAGATAGAATTTCCTCATCATCCTTTGAGGAATGATCCAGTGAATAAAATGAAAATAATTGAAATATGAATAAATTTTAAAATTTGCAACGGTGAATGATGATAAAAGGGTATAAACCAAACTAAAAACAATCTAAATTCATCATATATTTGTTCTAAAACATCAATCAATTACTTGATATTATAGTAGGTATAGTTTTCTTCATTTCTTGTTATAATTTGACAAATCTTTTGATTTACCTTGATTGAACCATATCGTTCAACACAATTGTTCAATTCTCATTAAAGATATCCATAAAAATAATCTATTAACAGCTCCACTGTTATTTAGAAAAGTTCCAATGAATGTATATTGTATAGCCGGTGATTCACTCATTATTCAACTTGAATCATGTGAAAAGATGATAATTGTGCATGACTTGTAATTGTCACTTACATTCTTTCTGATTATTTTCTGACCATTTTGCTCTAAATGTATGTTTCAATGCCAAAATGATTCAGAAGAAAGTAAATGGGATATGAAAAAATATGAAAATTTGAAACTATTTATTAGTAATAGGTACTAATATGGAATAAAAGTCAATACTTAAATGGATAACAGAAACTAATGATGCATGAAGATTGTAGTCAATGATGTCAAGATTTAATTACCCTATGAACCACAATAATATTAAGAAACCCAAATACATATTTTACCATACTTAGGTATATTCTGGAGAAGATACTACAAATCTGCTAATAATTTATGTTTATATAATTAATTTTTCATACATACATATATATAAAATAAGATGGATAGGTTTCTTTGTTCATAAAAACTTGTAGACATTTGAGTAATTATCAACACAACTTACTATTAAAGAAAAACATTTTTTTAATATTTTAAATTTGGTACATACAATTAATTTAGTGATATTATTTCTGTTATCAGGAAAATTATAGTTTCTACTTATGCTTATGTGAGTTAATTACATATGATTTCCTCAATCATAAAATAGTTATCATAGTGTTTCTAAATTTCATATACCTATTGTGAAGCCTGAAGTTACCTATACCTAATTAACTGATACTTTGTAGATATGTTAATCACTAGCCATTTAAAATATAATTGCATCAATTTTTTACTTGCAACAACTGACTTTTTTTCAACTTGCATTAGCATATTTCCATACAAAATATCCTTGGATTATAACATTTATACTGAAACTCTGTATACTTTTAAATTAGAAACATTTAAAGTAATAAGTACAAGTAAGTGTTATTTTATATTCCATTTGACTATTTTTTCTTAAAACATTTCAGCGAAAGTCCATTTTTCACATTAATATTTAAACCTGGTATTATCACCGAAGTGTGGGATGAAATGCGTGAATATAGCAGAAAAATGTGTGGAAAACAACATTATTATAAGCTTGGTTTATTTGGAGATATTTTTAATACACTTCTTTGGAAAAAATTGTGTTAGCCATTATTTTATAGAATACTCAAATAATTGATATAATAAAAGTGAAAGTTTCAGCAGCACTCTTAACATATAATAATAATAATAATTCATTTTAGAAGTCATAGCTGTAATGCCCACTGGTATGTGGGTGAATGGTTAGCCAGATGTTTGATGGAAATCATGACTTTTATGTAATACATCATGTTGTATTTAAGAGAATAGTTAGTTTCTATATTTTATAAAGTCACTCTCAACACCACACTCCTCTGATTAAGAGGTACCTTACCTCTATAGTTAATTCCAATTGATGGGATTGGTATCTGGTTGATTCAACATTGTTCATCGAGAGGAGTATTGTAATAATGTTTACTTATTGATCATCAATGAAGAGAGGTGAGACAGATTATGGATAAACTAACGCTTCTGTTACTTAATACAAATTTTTAGTTTCTGCACTCAGTATGTGTAAATGTACTACGAATTATACAATAAATTAGGAAGAAAACAAAAATTTACAGTATTCAATAAATGAACAAATTACTTGTTAGATATTATCCACAAAGGTTGTTAGGTTTCTTTGGATCAACCAGTATCATCATTTATGGTTGATTCAATACCTTGAAGTATCAATACTTTTAGTCATGTGTATTGATCGAAAGTATCGATACTTGGTTGGTATAGTTTGAATTGAGTACATTTCACTAACGAACATATTGAAACTAAAACTATATAGTGAAATTTAATCACTATTACTTGGATTTTTAATTTTAATCTTCCCTTAATATATCCTAATCATGATTGATAACTAGGACTACTAGGACTATGAGTTGAATGAATAATAGCAAAAATACAAATATTTAATAAAAATGTAATAACGAAAAGGTTTCTCCACAGAACCGCCATGTTTCAGCAAATTACTACTGTTTCCAAAGTATTTTATTTTATTTATACATTGTGAATGACGAGGTGACCAATAATTAGGAGAAACAGTAGATCGTTGAGCACAAACATATGATTTTTTATTTTCCTACATTTCAAATTCAAATATTCATCAAGTACTACACTGTAGAATAAAAAGAGGTGGACATTTATGACGTTGTTGATGTAAGACCCACATTTTATCTACTTTTTTATTAATCGTATATAGCAAAAACTTTTTCTACAGTACTTTTAATTGATAAGTGTATTTTTCTTTCTATCGATGTTGAATGTACTTGGTATCGAGACTCAACTTTTATTGTCTTGTATCGAATCAACGTTAGTACCACTGCAGCAGCTAATAAGTCCGGATAGCTGTTATCTATACATCGACAGAGATATCACTGTAGCTTTGAAACATGCTCGTTCCGCTGATGAGCTCAAGAAATTGACAGCTGTCCGGAAATATTAAATGCCGTGTTACTGGTCAATAGAGAGAAATCTAAAAATGTACACTTGTTATTGACATAACGATTTATTAACTGATACAATTTCTCAAATTCTGTTGTAAGTACTGGTATGTAATGTATAGGTGCAGGATACGTTTTTGATGAGTTTTATTTGTAGAAAATTTGATAAGGTCTCTACTCTAGGGTGATCAATAACACTAACTAATAGTTCTGGACAGCTGTTTCGCTCTCTCAAATAGCTGATCAGCAGAACTTCTATCGAAGATATACCCGACAGACTAATAGAACTAACAGAGATAAATATTCATGCATCTAGAAAATATGTGACTAAATTTAATAATAATAATTTATGAATTATCAAATATATTTAATCGTTCAGAGCAATGTTGCTATTCTGTTCAATATATTTCGAAATTTTGACTGGATTCAGTTAGTATATCATTCTGAGTTGATATCAGTCTGGTGGAACAATTGCCATTTGTTATTCGAGTGTAATTTTTTTATTCGCTATTAATAATTATCGAATGGACATATTCCTAATAAATGTGTTTTATTTTCATTAATTAGATTCAATAAAATAAAAAAATGATATTGTTCTGAGGTATTTATAGCCCTAACTTCATGAATCATAATTCAATATACTCGTTAAAATAAGCTCATTTATTTATGTTGTGTCAGGGAACTGGATATTCTGGAAAAATCATATTTTCGTGTTTTGAATCATCTTTTTATTTCGTTTTAGAATGTTTTTACTTTGCATGTGAGTCTACTCGCAGAACATCAGAAGAAGAAATTAATGAAATAGATGCAAATGTTTCTAGTCATTCACGACATTGGTGGGTAAATAGAAGCAAACATTTTAAACAGAATAACAGGGAAATGATTCCTCATACTGCTGTGGATTCGGTAAAGCAACAGGTTTGTAATTGTGATTATTCTGAATTTCTAAGATATATTCGAATGTTGCTTAATATGTATTATATGTTTTGCTACATAGTCCAGTTAATAGCACCAAATCTTATGCGATGTTTGTTAAAAGTGGATCATCATGGAAATTGACGTTCTAAAAAAGGATGGCGGCATTACTTTTTGGATAAACTTTGTGCGGTGATGCCAGCTTCCCCAACCACAGTTTTGTGTCCAAAAAAATGAAATAAAAGTTGTCTAAAGTCAACGATATTGGAGTTAGCGATCCGAAATTTCAGGAGCTGGTAGGGAATAGCAAAACACATTATCGTTGACGTTCGATAACTCCTAACAATCTACAAAAGGGGTATAAGCAAAAGAAAGTTTCAAAATTTGTTTGGGAAAGTGATATATGGGAATTAACTTTGCAGTACCTTAAAATATTACATTTTGATCATAGAATATACCATAATTTTCAGTAGGTGGCATGCAAAACTCACTTTCATGTTTTTATTTCCGAGGGTCTATCTGGTTCATTCTAGCGACTTTTACTAGACGGCAATCTTGTAAAGAGACTTGAAACTACGTTTTGAATGTATAAAGTAGGACGTTTTTTCCATATCCTATCCTGGGCGCTCCTTTTAGATTAGGATCGAACTTTGAACTCATATATCGGAACTCTACAGAATCAGCACACTGAACTCACTCCGTCTTAACCCTTTGGGCATATGCGCAGCTCACTGACCGACCTCCTAGTAGTTATAGATAATAAATCCTTTTCAATAATAATAGATGTATTGTTTCGATCGGTTACTGTCCAAATTTAACATTATAAATAAGATTAAATTTTTTTCACTATTTGTAATATCAATGTAAATTATATTATGTACTTCTACAATAATTATTAATCCTTATTTGATTTGTACATTCCTTATGGAACATAAACAAGACAATATAGTATCCTACAAGACATATACAAAATCGAGAGAAGGTTCCACTCTTACCATAAAAAATCACATACGGTTTGGTTTAAAATAAAGTTACAGTAACTGGACTACTTAACATTCCGTTTGTTAGTTTGTGGACCTTCTTTGTTTTCAAATGTGTAAATTATTAGAATTATGTTTTAGTTGACGAAAGTATTCAATGAAGAGGAAGCTCTGATAAATAAAAAGTTACCAAAAGAATTATTACTTAGGACATTTTCTTACTTGGATGTAGTATCCTTATGTAGATGTGCTCAAGTGTCGAAGTCGTGGAATATTTTAGCTCTTGACGGTTCAAATTGGCAACGTATTGATTTATTCGATTTTCAAAAGGACGTAGAGGTAAGTGTTCATTAGTTGAACTGTGTTCTTCAATTCTATGAGAAGTTTGCTTGAAATATTTTAGATTTATATTTATTTTATCCCGTATACTTTATTATGATTGAAAAAAGTTCATTTGCATCAAAGTTGCACATGTTTTGTTTACTGTATTTATCATCAGATAGTAGAATAAGGGTTCTTGAGGATTACAAGATATTTGTTTATTACCCTCACTTCTGTTTGGAACATGACGTGAATTATATCTACACGTTCATGCTATGCAATGAGTAATCCTACCCTCGCTTCAAACACGCCAATTTCATTTTCTGACTCGCATTCTTCAGTTTCAATGAATTCTAAGTTACTGCTCGATAATTTCATATTTGATAATGTTTTTTATTTGCAAGGGTCCAATAATTGAAAACATATCCAGAAGGTGTGGAGGTTTTTTGAGACAGTTGTCTCTCAGAGGGTGCCAGTCAATAGCGGATGGCTCAATGAAGACCTTAGCTCAACTATGTCCGAATGTGGAAGACTTAAATTTAAATGATTGTAAAAAATTGACGGACAGCACGTGTAATGCATTTTCGAAACATTGCAATAAGCTTCAAAAATTAAATTTAGATAGTTGTTCGGCGATTACAGATTCGTCTTTAAAAGCTTTAAGTGATGGTTGCCCCAATTTAACACATATTAATGTCAGTTGGTGCAGCAATATTACCGAAAATGGTGTTGAAGCATTAGCTAGAGGCTGTCCAAGACTGAAAAGTTTTATCTGCAAAGGCTGTAAACAAGTTACTTCTAGAGCTGTTATTTGTTTAGCAAGATTTTGCCAACAGTTAGAAGTAATCAATATATTTGGCTGTGGGGTGAGTAGAATCTTTTTGTTTCTTCAAACGTTGTGTTGTTCGAGAATTGTAGAAACTAATAAAAAAATAATTCACCGTTTCTTCAGTTTTGTTAAATACTGAAATGGACATTGTAAGAATGTTCTGTTCTTCAACAAACTATTTAGGTTCTATTATGTTGGAAGGAATAAAAGCTACTAAATAGAGAAAAAACAAATTTGGGAGTTATTTGAAAAGACTCAATTTATTTATTTATATACAAAAGGATCTTCAAAATTAAATTTCATTTAGAATGTTCCTACTTATGGAGAATGATCACATTTTATCAACCTTTATCAATTATATCCTTACAGTTAACCTAATAGACATTGAAATAGGATCTTGAATAGTAGTAACTATCGGAAATTCCCATTTGTTAGGCTCCTATTTAAGGAGATTTCGTGGGTCCGAAAATCCCTTAAAGCACTAGCATGCTACAGCTGTCAAAATGAAGGAAATAAAATTAAAATAACTCAA
Organism: Endomychus coccineus; assembly: GCA_958510875.1. Lineage (NCBI taxonomy): Eukaryota > Metazoa > Arthropoda > Insecta > Coleoptera > Endomychidae > Endomychus > Endomychus coccineus. The sequence goes on along the minus strand of OY294068.1, from coordinate 25,740,237 downwards.
GTACAAAATGTTAATTGGCCCGAATTTGTCCGAAGTATTTTGAATTAAGAAGCAATTACTTTCTTGAATACCTCGTTTTTTGGAGGTGATGTTATTCTAAAGTTTATAGTTTGATTTACTAACACTAATGTTTTGAAATTTGCAGTCTATTCGAGATGAAGCAGTTCAATCACTAGCAGAGAAATGTCCACAACTACATTATGTTTGTCTGTCGGGTTGTTCAACTTTAACAGACACAGCATTGATAGCTTTAGCCCATAAGTGTCCACTTTTATCCACATTGGAAGTAGCTGGCTGTTCACAGTTTACAGATACTGGATTCCAAGCATTAGCCAGGGTGAGACATTTGTTTGTTTTTTCAACTTTTTCCCTCCTTGTGTCATCAAATTCTAATCATACCATAAACTATATATAAAGTTAAGAGGTTGCTCATGAATAAAAATAATATAAATGGTTTGACTTCTTCAGATGATAGATGGCAACCTTAAACATTTCTAGTGAATACATCAAAGTTTAAAGTGTAATCCCTGTTTTAAATATTTTAAACTCTTTCATTGAGGAATAAATTTAAAAGTCATATCATATAAAAAACTGTGATCAATTGATCACGTGAATTCCCTCACGTTTGTTAGCAAACTAGCTTTTGGACACTCCTGCGGATTAAATGTATATGATTGTAAGAAGCAACAATATATCGGAAAATAATCTTACGAGTGATTTTTTTAAGAATACCTTTCATTATAAAATGAACTAAAAAGAAATAAAAAATCCTGATCTTCGACTCCAAGAACCCCATATACCAATTTTAAATAGAATCTGACCATAGTCATAGAACTCGTCCGCCATCTTAGCCTCCATATTGAATTTTTAAATTTTGACTAACAAATCATGATCTACTACCTCGAATACTCCCATATAACAATTTTGAATAAAATCTGACGTTAATTACAAATTTCATCGGCCATCTTGGTCTCCATTTTGACTTTTAAAATTTTGAGTTTGAAAATCATGATCTCCGACCCAACCCTTATACTAATTTGGAATAGATTGTTACCATAATCACAAAACTCGTTCGCCATCTTAGTCGCCATTTCGAATTTTTGAGTTTTAACTGAAAAATCATGCTCTTCGACCTCGAAAACCCCCATAATTTTAGTTAAAATCGGACCACAATCACAAAACTCGTCCGTCATCTTGACTTTTTGAATTTTGACAAAAAAATCCTTATCTCATACCAATTTTCAATAAAATCGAACCATAATCACAAAACTTGTCCGCCATCTTCACTTTTTGAATTTTGACTAAAAAATCATGATCTCCGACCCAAAAAACCCCTTGAACCAATTTTGAATAGAATGGGACCATAATCACAAAACTCGTTCGCCATCTTGAATTTTTGAATTTTGGCAAAAAAATCATGATCTCCGACCCTAAAAACTCCCATGTACCAATTTTGAAAAAATCGGATCATAATCACAAAATTCGTTCGCCATCTAAGCCGCCATTTCGCATTTCGCAACAAGGCAATATAAATAAGAAATAATCGCCCTTATCCACTAAATACTATTACTTGAATACTTTAACAGTATTTTTAGTGGATAGGGGTGATTATTTTTTATTTGTAGTGTTAATGTATCCACAATGTGAACTCTTTTATAGTTTATCAGTAAACAAGTAAAGTTAAATAAAAGCTTGTAATAGTTTAGAAACCGCTATGTCACATTGAAATTAGAATGTATTTCACAACTCTATGTTTTATACTGACACCTACTGTCAGTCTGACTTTCGAAATATAACCTTGTTTGATACTGAATTTATATTATTATATTGAATATCAAAATTTGCCACAGAGTATAGATCATAGAGATCAAGAATAGAGTACTTTAATGACAGATTTCGTGACTAGCTCAAAGAACTCTACGGTATATCTATCTCTTTCTAATTTGTCGGAAGAGAGAACAGACTATTAGAAAATGATAACACCACCGCCGCTCGCTTAATATCATTGCTCTTATGGACTTCGAGTACTCTATTTTTGATCTCTATGGTATAGACAACAAAGACAGCATAGATAACTCTACTACCGGTAGTAGAGTTATCTATGAAAGACAGTGATGTCACATCGATGACGTCACGTGAATCATAGAATAAGAATTTCGGACACTTCTGCGGGTTAAATATATAAGTGTGATATATATTTACAATCGAAAAAACACGGTTGTTCTTGTGGTAGATAAAATACTATAATTCCATTTGAAAAACCGAAGATGGATGTTAGAAATACCACTCAAAACGGGGCTACCGCGCCCAAAAACAATGTAGTTCCTACTTTCGCCACATTTTAACGATCATTTCAAAAATAGTCTTAATTCGATTCAAAAATCCTAAAAAGGAAATATCCGCCAAAATAAAATTTTTCGGCCGATTACAATACTTCCCTTGTATTATCTACTACATATAGTGAGGGAAGTAATTATGTAATTTTGCATTTGTTTCCAGAGCTGCCGATATTTAGAGAAAATGGACTTGGACGAATGTATGTTAATAACTGATACTACTCTTATAAATTTAGCAGTTGGATGTCCTCGAATCGAATATTTGGTGAGTAGTTACTTTCCTTCACTATCTTACTTACTATCAATTTTATATAGCGATGAGAACGAGAACGAGATTATTCAAGGAAAAACTTATTTATGAAAAAATCCAAAGAATATAAGGGCAATTCTAATTTAAAGGAGACGACCAAGGGGGAGGGGTCTGCGGAACTTGCCGGGGCAATTTTTTTCCGTTTCTACATCGTATTTGAACTGGTTTACCGGCATTCACAGATTACAATACCTTTAAAAAAAATGTTATGAATTTTTTCAATTTTTTGGGTTGTTTTTCAACGAAAATGTCAAAAAACAGTTTTTGACCCCAGAAATCTACATTTTATAATAAATAAATGACCAAGAAGTCATTTCCAATTGGAAATTGGCCGCTGAATCCGAAAATGGTGTCAGTTTCTTTACATAACCCATAATTTACTATCCATTGGCTGATTTTCGGCAAAATACCTTTTTTTTAGACGGCGCCCCTTGAAATTTTTTTCTTGCGAAATCTGCTTGTCTTTACCTCAGCTTTACGAAAAAATGATATTTCTTTTGATAATTGGATTTTAGAGGTCGAAAAATCGAAAAAAACTAGAAAAACGACAAAAAAACGATATTACTGTACAAAAATCTGTCATCCTACTTACGATTTTGAATTCTGCAACTTTAAGGTCGAAAAAGGTCAAAAACTGGAAGAAAATTACGTTTACCTGGTTTTTTGGCGTAAAATGAATGGTATACTGGAGTGTAAAAACTGTTGGATGACGTTCGGGAACTGTTTTCTTATCGTAAAATCCGATTCCGAGGTCATATGCCCCAAAAAAAGACTTGTCAGCGACCTGACGGCAGATTTTTGTACAGTAATATCGTTTTTTTAGTTTTCTCAAATTTTCGACCTCTAAAACTCATGTAGTCAGAAATAATCTTATTTGTATCGTAAAGCTGAGGTGAAAAAACGTAGATTTCGCAAAAAAAAATTTTTAATGGCTGCTCACACCGGTATGACGCCGTAAAAAAAAGGTATTTTGCCGAAAATCAGCCAACGGATAGAAAATGATGGATTATGGAAGGAAACTGACATCATTTTTGGATTCAGCGGCCAATTTTCGATCGGAAATGACTTCTTGGAAGTTTATTTACTATAAAATGTCGATTTCTGGGGTCAAAAACAGTTTTTTGCCATTTTCGTTGAGAAACAACCCAAAAAATTGGTAAAATTCATAGAAAACTTTTCAAAGGATATTTTTATCTCTAAATGCCGGTAAACGAGTTCAAATACGATGTAGGAAAAATTGCCCCGGCAAGTTCCGCAGACCCCCCCCTGCCATTCTCCTTTAATTTAGAATTGCCCATAAACAAAATATTGGATTATAAATAAAAAAAATGTTAATTGATAATGTCAAATAATATGTATTCCACGAATACGACTCGTCTTAACTCCGAAAAACTTTTCTCTTGTTTTAGCAATTAATACTGAAAAATTTTTGCAGACACTTTCTCATTGTGAACTGATAACAGACGATGGTATAAGGCATTTATCGATATCACCTTGTGCTGCGGAGAATTTAACAGTGTTAGAATTAGACAATTGTCCTTTAATTACGGATGCTTCTTTGGAATATCTCACATCGTGCCACAATTTGCAACGAGTAGAACTTTACGACTGTCAACTGATAACACGACTTGGAATTAGAAGATTAAGAGTGAGTAGTGCAATTATAGTTCTTAAAACATTGTGTGAACCATTTTATTTTGTTTTATAGAATCATTTACCAAACATCAAAGTGCATGCATATTTTGCACCTCTTACCCCACCACCTTCGTCAGGAGGAAACCGTCAAAGATACTGTAGATGTTGTATAATACTATGAGAAGAAAACTATGGCTCCCACGATAGGTCACCACCGTAATAATATGTGTTCAGCACGCTTTACTTCGTGACATTACAATAAACTCAAAGAGATTATTTCGCAAATGCCATTAAACTGAAATCGAGAAGTGTCTTTAGGAACCATATCAGTTTTTAATTTCTATTCATCATAATAATCTTGAATAATAATTTGTTGTATTATATGCTAGCATCATCAGATTGAGTTTTAAAATATTTCGGTCCAAGTCCAAGTAATCGCAATTCCTGTTTCAACCGCTTATTTATTCTCAGTGATATGGCTTAAAATTTTACAGCAACCTTTTGAAAAATTGTACTTGTACGGTGTACAAATTTGTATTGTGGCGGCCGGCGACGAATAGACCACCAACATAATAATAGCACTTGATCTTAAGTTAAATTATTATTGTCTTTGAAAAGCACGGAACGTTATTAATTAGTGGACTCAGTGCAAACTGTAATGACAGACAATGTTTTCTTTTTCACCGATCTTAATTTTCTTTTTCTAATAATCTATAAAAGAGTTCACATGGTGGATAACACTATAAATAAGAAACAATCACCCTTATCCACTACAAATACTTGTAAAGTACTGAGAATGTGCCTGTTTAAATACTATTTGCAATTAATAGGGTAATAAGGGATATCCCATAGCTGGAGCTTATAAATTTCCATCCCTTCCAAATTGTCTAGTTATTTGTTAATATGAGCCCTGTCTCAGTGAAGTTGGCCCAACTATCAAAACTATGTTTTTTTATGAAATTTGTCATATTAGCGAAAAAGTAAAATGTATTTCTGATAACATACGATATTTTTATTTAATATTAACCTGAAATACAACATTTTTTTGTAACAGAGAATAAAATATCTTGAAATTTCAAAAAAACTGTCGATTATAAAAATCAACGAAACCAAATAGCAGCAAATCACCACTGCGTTACATCGCCTTTTCGACTGATTACTGCTTCGATACGTCTTGGCATAGTGTCAACTAATGTTTGGCAGTCAGCTGATGTAAAACTGTTCCAAATTTCTTGGAGACGGGTTCGCAGTTCTGGAATGGTTCTTGCGGGATTCGATCGGAGCTTTTTCTTCATGATATGCCACAAGGTTTTAATGGGCGATAGATCTGGACTACTCGACGTATATTATAAAACTGGAAGATTGTTTTCTAACATCCAATCTTTTACTTTTTTCAGCCATATGTCAAGCGGCACCATCTTGTTGGAAGATACATTCAATATTGTTTAAACGCATTTGTTCAATTTGGGGGGTGTTAAGTTATTTTGAAGCACATTAATGTACTTATCAGCATTCATAATACCTTCCACAAAGTGTCAGTTTCCCACTCCACTTGCTGACATGGATCCCCAAATCATAACAGAAGCCAGAAACTGAACTTTTTTTATGACAGTCATTCTGAAATACTTCTTCAGTTTTTATGACACGAGTCCTAGTATCACCAATGCATACTTCAAATCTGGCTTCACCACTTCAATTAATGGAGTTCCATTGGTTCGGAGACCATAATTTCTGTTATTTGGCCCACGCTAGTCTGTTTTTCTTCTGAATCTTTGTCAGTAAGGGCTTCTCTTTTGCCTAGAATTACTGAATTAAAAACGAATACTAAAAAGAACAGTTTAAGCTTACCTTGTAAGTTTTAAATCTCAGTTTTTGGGCAGCTCTGTAACAAGTTGCTATTGAAAACTTTTTTGTGGTTGCCGGATTTCATAATATTTTCAATTCGTTATAATTAGCATGCCGATTTTCATTGATAATCCGTTTTAAGGCTCTTAAGTTGGTATTGGAATAACGCGGGCGACTTCTAGTTCCAGTTGTTTTGCACAATTTAATAATATTTCGAACTGTATACCTCGATTTGTTAACACTGTCAGCGATTTAGGAAGCATTTTGGCCTTTTAAATGCAAGTGAATGATCACTTTTCTTATTTCATCAGAAACAGCTTTACCACGAGCAATTTTTAATTATTAACAACAACACCAATGCATTGAAAGTTGATTTAAACGTCAAAATCGGCTTCTTAGCAAAGTAAAATGTTATCAAAGCGAATAAATAGACCATTCAACTTAAGTTCTCTCCATCATGTATTTTGCTATATACACAAATCATTGTACAAAGAAGACAATTTCGAAATAAAAACGCTTTAAAAATAACCGCGTCGGTTTTGTTATCTTTCCATAAACATTTAACGAAACCAAAAATATTATATTTGAAATAAAATTTTAATTTGCGCTCTAATAAATTCACAAATATCATGTTTTGGGGCGTTGGGCCAACTTCACTGAGATATATTCAAAAGTGATAAACATTCTTGAAAAATTGTGTGAACTGTGTTTAAAATATGTTGGGTTAACGCTGATTTTTCGCTATTTTTTCTTTATATAGCCAAAATGTTCCTTTATATCGAGATAATATTCCTTCTAGTTTGGCCCACATAGCATTTTGAACACGACTCGCAATCGATTTTGTAAAACCCGGGATTTGTCGACGTCGGGAACTTTGTCAAAGGTGTTGCCTAAACGGTTTTTTAAATTGTTCTTACAATCTATAAACGGGTTGTATTACAAATTTATAAAATAAATTATGAAATTTTATTCTAACTAGGTATAAACAACAATTTGCCCATGTAAAGAAGAATAATGTTGAAAAATCAGCATTAGCGGAATATGTTTTATATACATTTCTCAAGAAAGTGTATCATTCTTGAAACACATTCAAATATCTAGGTAATTTAGAAGGGATGGAAATGTTTGAGAGAAAAAGCAATTAACGAATCCAGATTTATCTCCAGCTGAAAGTAATCCCTTATATACCCTATTAATTCCAAATAGTATTCAAATAGACCACGGGGCGCACAATGGGCCCAACTAAGTGGCGTAAGTGCATTTGGGAGCTAAGCCCCCTCCCCTCCAGTGATGATGATTCAAATAGGCACATTTTTATTTGTATTTCAGTTTATTCTGATGATGGCTATTTGTTAATTGAAAGGTCTTCAGTACATAAACAGTTTTTTTTTGTGGATAAAAGTGATTGTTTTTTTAATTTATAATCTCTTTTTCTATATCGCCGTTGGTTTGACGTGGCCACTCTTCTCCGGCTGGGAGCTGACTCCGGCTATACATAAAAACGATTTATAAGCCTTGAATCCCATTGTTACTATACTACTAGCGCCATCTCTTAGATTTTGTAAGGACCAACTCGTATTATTTGAATTGGTATTATATTTCTTTCTCAGTATCGTAGTTTGATTATTTTGATTATTTTTGGAATATCTATGACATTTCTCTATCGTTACTTTTACATGATTTTATTTCTGTATTTGAGTAAATGTGTTTATGAATTGCCCAGTTCTCAAGACTATTCAAGTTTTTTAATAAAAATTAAGTTCTTGTTGTTGGCTTCTTGAATTACTGTGATCTAAAAGATATAATATTAAGAAATATTAATATCGGATTTTACTAAATGAAAAGGAAATGTTGAATTAATGCATTATGTTTTGTTATGCATCAAGAATTCTTGATAGTTTAATGTCATTTGTGTTAATACTAAAGACAGTGATGCACTTACTCTTGAACATTTAATTGGATGTATGCATTGTGTAGTACTTAATGAAATTTAGAAAGTATGCTCAATTTCAAAAGTTTGTAACATTTTTTCACATTTTGTAATGGTCAGATTCACGTAGCGGTTTCGTGGAGCGCAATTGTAAAATATATTTTAACCAAATTTGTGGAGTATCTAATATATTTTTGCCACTTGATAAATTTTCATTGGAGCAGAAATTGTATGGTTTGACACATTTTTTGAAAATGGCGTAGTGTTATCACTAGAATTTACATAATGAACTGAAATGGTTGATGTTGAGAGGTTTTTATGAATCGGGTTAGGAATATTCAATTGTTGAATTATTGGTCGTTCGATTTATGGAACGATATATTTGTTGTTGAATAATTTTCTACACTTCTTGCATTACCTTTAAGTTATTGTTATTATACAAAATGAGGTGAACATATGAACATATCGAAAATCGATTAATTCAATTTCTTACTTTTTCTTACTTAAAGTTAAACATAAAACAAACGCTTATTATACGTGTACGAAATAATAATCTGGGTTCCTGCGATGCCAGCGCACTGACATTCATATCAATTCTTGTGTGTTGATCATGACTTGATAAAATTGCAGAAATTCGATCCGCAATCCAGTTTGAATTTACTTTTTGATTAAGATGATCTATTTCTAGTGTTCTTGCTACTGTGATTAATTAATTTTTATTGTAACCTCATCTTTTTGGCAACACTCAAATTCTTTTATCGTCAAGCCTATATCATTGTTTAATTGGCATTTCCATCTTTGATTAAATTGGTGGTATCATAACGTAACAGCATTCTAGATAATATTAGTGCAAGAATTGAATAATTGAATGATTAATGAATGGACACAAAAAATATCTGAAGACTATGGAATATCTTGTTTAAGAATAACCTTAAGAAAAATTGTTCATGTTATATTTTTTAACCATCTTGGTTGATTTCTACTGGTTTCTACATCCTTATGGTACTTGATGCTGAATATGCTCTTTGTCATCATCATAAATTTGGTTGTTGCCATAGTTGATTCTATTTTGTTATTCTTGCTGAAATATTTAAAATTGGATTGAAGGGTAAAAAAGATTGTTTAATTGAATAAGGAAGAACTTTTTGAATAATGGTTTTGGGTCTAATACTATAAATTCTAGGTTTGAGATAGATTCAGTACAATTTATGAAAAATAATTTGTTAGCTTAACAATTTATTTATATACAGGGTGTTTCAAAAAAGGTGGCCCCGTTGCTAGGATAGGTAGAACACTGAAAAATAGGTCGGGTTCGCTTATTAAAAAAATTTTCGCATCCGTATTCAAGATACAGGGTGTTGTAAAAAAAAAGTTTTAAACACATTTTTTACGATTATTTCGAAACTACAGGCAACATTGAAATGAAATTTTTTATGAACATGTTTTGGGAACTGACGCATCGTATGAATTTATTTTTATATCTGATTCTCATAGAGGGCGCTAATTACACGGTTCGTAAGTAGTTTTAAACGTAACATTTTTGAGGTTAGATTTTCTAATTCAAATTTTAAATGAAATTAAACATCATTCAATTTTCACGGAAGAGGTACTCTTGTTAATACTTGATATTGTGTATCGTTTTCGAAATACTTTGATTTGAAAATGATTAAGTAATAACTGATGCTGGTATAAAGTAAAAAACAATTACCCTCTATGAGAGTCAGATATAAAAATAAATTCATCCGATGTGTCAGCTTCCAAAACATGTTCATACAAAATTTCATTACAATGTTGCCAGCAGTTTCGAAATAATCGTAAAAACTGTGTTAAAACATTTTTTTTTGTATCTTGAATACAGATGCCGTTGTGAAAATTTTTTCTAAGCAAACCCCACTTATTTTTCATTGTTCTACCTAGCCTAGCAACCTGTTTTCGAAACATCCTGTATATATGGCTAATGAAAACCGATAAAATGATTTGTACAATGAGCAAATTCACATTTGATCCTCCAAAATTAAGATCCGTTGGATTAAATATTTGGCATATTCCGTGCCTTTTTTCGAAAATACTTTATTTGTGTATATGTGGTTACTGAAAAAAACAAGATAATTCATACATAAAAAAGTGAGAATGATTTGAACAATGAGCAAATTAACGATATTGTAAATAAATCGTTTTGTGATTAATTATATGAACTCCAAAATGAGAAGAGAGTTGCTCTTTATGAAGATCTATGATTAGAGAAGGATGAATCAGTTGGCCTTGTTTTTTCTATTATACGAAGAAGAATGCTAATTTTTTCACCCTTTTCCAATTCAAAATATACTTTTGTAATTGATGAATATCAAGAATATTCGACATTTTATTATTTGTAAATGGTTCAGAGGATTAGACTGTTATTTGATATGACTGCATATAAGCCTGTGAACATTTCTTAATGGTAATAATATATGAGAACTATATTTTAACTTGTCTTATTATATTGTCTGTGTATTTAATACCTATTTATGTATTTTTATGTACTGATAATAATTAATAGTCAAATATCAAAGACCACATTTTCCAAACCACTGTCAGTTAAATCGAAACAACATTTTGCAATGGATCATAATAACCAATATGACCCAACTGCTTCAGTTATATCAAACTTTTATTCTTTTGAGTATCACCTTCACCTTCACATGATGAATACATCATTCTACAAGCTTTACCGTCTAGCAAATAGATGAGTGCAATGCATATGATTTTTTATTCTGGATAATGTGGTTTATAAATTGTAAGTACTCTATATAATCTCCATACTAATTTAGAACAGATGAAAACAGTTTTAATTCTATAATTAATGAGTTTCTCAAAATGTAGGTAAATCAAAGAAACTTGGTAACATTATTTATAAATGAATGTATCTTCCTTTTAGTGCTGCTCTTAATTTTATATTTTGCAAATGGCATTTTCGTTATATGCCTCATGAAAAGCCTGTGATAAAGAAAATATTTTTTTCAATACTATGAAATTGTAAATAAATTCATCGTCTTTTATGTTTGATAAACTACCATTATTTATGATTCCATCTTTGGTACAAGATCTGGGATATTTATTTATATTTAAGTTGATAAATAATTTCGTTAGATTTTAATTGTTGTAAATAGACTATTTTAATTACTTTATTAAATATATAGTCTTTTTGGCTTTTATGTTGTTTTATTTACTTGGGTTTATTGAGTCTTTATAACTAGCAAGTATTACAGAACAACTGTAATAATAATATGCAAGAACAAAACCTCGTACAAGGTCCGAACATTGAGCAATAATTGTAAGGGTTGGACAATTCCCTATTTGCCTATACCACGGTCGTATATACAGGTCTGGAAACTCGAGGTTGTTTCCTATGTGAGCAGCGAGTCCGCTAAGCGTCGACTGGCCCGTAGTACCAAAAGTCGTCACGTAGGAGAATTTTCTGTCAACTGTCAGTAGAGTTGTCAACACAAGGAATACCTGCGTTTTTAGAAACAAATTACGAAATCGTTCATTGTGCCGAAATGTAAAACGGGGTACAAAAGTGTAAAGCAAGAAACTTCTGTTTTTAAAGTGCGGAAATGCGAAAGAAGTGGATGCTTGCGATTCCGGATAGAAATCGTTTTACCACTTCGTGATCCAAGCGCTAGCTGGTGGCTGAGCGAGGGACTACGAGTTAGGCGACCCTTAAGAGACTCAAGCCAACCATAGAGTTTCCAGACCTGTGTATACGACCGTGCTGCAATGTAATCCTGCCAACGACGTCACCGCAATATATTTCATATTCGTATTCCGTGGTTGATCTTGCATCGGCTGTGGTTCTTTGCTTATGTACGAAACATCGCGCCGTCCCCGACCAGATGATAAACTAAGTCGATCAAGCCATACTCTACAATTATTTCATGTCCGTGGTCTGCAACAGAGTATGATATACCTACTCTGGCGAAAAAGATTCACCAAAAAGTAACCCTTATGAGCGAGAATCTCTGCCCATATACCACAGAATACCTAATTCTGTGCCAATGTATAGAACTCTTTGCTTTTAATACCATGGTAATAGTATTGTTATGTTCATATCCTCTCTATCTAGAGAGCATAGAAATAACCTATTTCTATGCTAGAGAGGGTATTGAAAGCTATCCAGAGATATTAAACGGTTACTGTTTAACACTTCCATAGATAACTCCACTACCGGAGTAGAGTTATCTATGGAGATTTCTGAAGCTACCTATCTACCTGGTCGGGGCTGGTGTGCGCTCCGACAGTTTCGCAGCAATAGCGCCAAAAAAAAACAAACCAAAGCTATTCCTGCGCCCGGTCGGTAAGTAGCTTCGGATTGTCAAGTTGTGTGCCCTATGTAGCCTTATTGAACCCAGAATGACTGCCTTCTGCATGCGATCTATCAAGATCGGTGCAGAGTTCATGCAGGCCGGAATGATCGTTAAGTTGGAAGACCGAATTCCGCCCAAAACCGATGATCAGAACCAGTAATATATATTCTGACTGATTCTTCTGCTAATGGTTCGTAGAACCTAATTTTCCATTGTTTAAATTGAGATCAATCACAATAGATCATACATTTTCTATGGTATTAACTGTTAACATAATTTTCTCTTGCCGTAACCCGTAACCATTCTAGACTTCTTGCCGTAACCGTAAGAATAAGAACATCTTGCTTGAGCTCACTGACCCTCACTATCTTACTAACCTCACTTAGTTAATATTAAATTATTTTTGAGTTATCTATCCCTTCTTTTACTCAGATTATTTGCCCAAGGTGAGTTATCTCCCTTTCTTTGGTCGATTATTTTATGGTTCTTCAAGTCTAGCCGGTATTATTTATGTTAGGTTATTTTAAGTTATCACCGTCATCGCTCACGTTCACATTATTAACAAATCTGAATTAAGCCCCGCAGCAGAATAGAGCGGCATTCTTCCTTTCTTCCGGTTCATCCATATGTTCCAAACGTAGGAGTCCTAAGATATCTGGAAATTCAGAAATAGTGACTGAAACCACTCTGAAAGATGAAATTACTTTGTAGCAAAAGTAATCCTCCTTTAGGTGAGTATTATTTCCAGTTGAGAATATTTGTATGTTGATGATACTTCTTTTTTGTAGGTGGTCTTTTAGCGGCAGAATATATAAATTCATTGAAATCTGATACAGTCCATATAGAATGGTCTGATACAACTGCTGTTGTTAATTCAGCAGACAAATTAGAGTGTGAAAATAGTATTGATGTCTTGAGAATATTAGTTCGTCTTACAAATGAGACAAATCTTTATGGAGTAACAGCTATAGAGAAGACACAAGTAGATCATTGGCTTACATTTTCAATTGGACCTCTAGTTTCAAAAAATCAATTTACTAATGCATTAAATTCTTTAAACAAGTCTCTTGGACCTGTAACATATCTGACAAACAAACAACTAACCATAGCAGATTTTGCAGTCTTCGCCACCTTACATGGTAATTTAAAATGATTATCTGATCATCATAGATTTTTATATATAATTGTTTTCAGAGAGTCCACAATGGAAAAATTTGGTTACAAAAAAAGAAACTCCAATCAATGTTTTGAGATGGTTCAATTTTATAAAATCATTAGAGTGTGTTAATACAACTATCAAAAATTTACCAGATGAAATTAAACTGTCTTTATCTGCCAATAACAATCCTGCTGGTGGTGATCAAGGAGCTAATACTAGAGCTCTTGAGGGTAAATTTGTAGAGCTGCCAGGTGCAGAAATGGGGAAAGTTGTAGTTCGATTTCCTCCAGAAGCATCTGGGTAATATTTTTATCAGTATATAATTATACAAAACCTATAGGTAAACCCTGAAAAACAAGTTTTCAAAGAATTTATTATTTGTATTGACTGAGATTAAAGCACTTTCCAAATTTGGTATTAGTTTTAAATGTATTAAATTTTTCTCAGTTTTAATCAATCATATATGGTAACTTTTATTAATAAATATGGGATCACTATTTCAACTTTTACTGAGAAATTTTTGTTCATATAATATCTCATTCTTCATTAGCGATATCACTTTAAACATATATTTTCTCATGCAGATATCTACATATCGGACACGCTAAGGCAGCCTTGTTGAATGAGTATTATCAAAAAGCATTTAATGGAAAACTCATAATGAGATTTGATGATACAAACCCGGCGAAGGAAAATGTGCACTTTGAAAAAGTGATATTAGAAGATTTAGCGATGTTGGAAATAAAGCCAGATTTATTTACACATACTTCACAGTATTTTGATTTGATGTTAGAATATTGTGAAAAAATGCTCAAAGATGGAAATGCTTATGTTGATGACACCGACCCAGAACTGATGAAACAGCAGCGCCTAGAAAGAATTGAATGTGCAAATAGAATAAATAGTAAGTCAAATAGATTGTGATTTTTAATGAATATAAAAAAATAAAATTCGTCTTATTATCGTAAAATATTCGAAAATTAGCCTACACATTTTTTTGAAAGTACATAATCGATCGGTAATTTTCTTTATTTTTATTTTTATTATAATCCAAAAGATTTCATTCATAACCATAAATTTTTCCGCAGGACTTTTTGCTTTTTGCTCCAACTGGCCACTTATAATGTTTTTTGTAACTGTATAGAAGTAAAATTTCAGCTTCAAGAGTATCATCAAATGTATTTGCAATAAAACCTAGTTCCCATGTATCATTAATTAAGTCAAAAATGAGATCGTAACTTGCGTCATAGCTCACAACTTTGCATCCTAGTGTAGTTTCATTGATGGGTGTGAATTGATGATATCCCCTGGTTCCAGGAACAGTTTGTACTTTAGGTAATGAAGTTTCTCTAAACGCATCAATTTCATTCTTTCCAACTATAAAAGGTTCTATTGTCAATAATTTAAGTTTACAAAATTCGTAGAGGTCGTTCATATTCAAAATTTAATTATTGATTGGCTGAGTCAGACTTTTTTTGCAGCATTTCTCTTGAGAGTTTCACCGATGCCATCACATGGAGATTTTCCATGGGAAGTTGCAAAGAAATTCCATTTTTCACCAAGTTGATACATTTTTTCATGTTGACATTGTCAGGTATTTTTCCTCAACACAAATAAATTATTCGGTTTTTGGTAAATGAAATCCTGTGGGCAAACGGTCTGTTTTTCCTCAACACAAATAATAAATTATTCGGTTTTCGGCAGTCAGTTGAAACTGGAGTTAGTTGTACAATATTTACCTTCGGACTTTGTCAAAGTATATGAGTGAATCCTACGGAGCGCGGACGGAGTTTATAGTGAAAAATAAAAATAAATTCTCGGAAATTAACGGAATTAATTTGAACGGTCGGTAATAATATATCGGAATCGTATTGACGGTCGGACGGCTGATTCTTCAATCCCTTCCGTGTGAAATCCGTTCTCCTTTTATACTGGTTTTGGGTCAAAAGAAATAAAACGTCAGAGGTGGCCTGAGATTCTGGTAGTCAGTTCTTGGACCAATAACTACTTTGAATTTCATCTTGAATTATAAAATTATAATTTTCACTGAAATCTACTAGAATTACGAGGTTATTTGCCTTACTTTTATTATTCATTCAGCAAAGAAAAAAAATTTCATTTCCTTAACTACCGGATCATTTTCGCCTTAGAGTAGAAGACACATTTGTGAAATTTTTAGCCAGGTTAGAAAAAAATAAAAATGTAAGTATTTTGGGAAATGAATTTTCAAAAAAAATGTTTTTCCCATTTTCCGGATTTTCCTTGCAAGATATCTCTAATCAGACTGCAGCATCGTATTCTACGGAAAATTTCCGATCGATTATATACTTCCAAAAAAAAATTTTGACTAATTTTCGAATATTTCACGATAATAAGACGAATTTTATTTTTTACTTAAAAATCGCCAAAAAAGTTCATTATGTTCTCCTCGGCGCAATATCGACACTTAAGACCCGAAATTTCGAAAATCGTCATATTTGTCAATGTAGAAAAGGTAGGAACAACTTGCAGGGCGATCCCCCAGGGTGACCTGGGAACAAGTGCTGATTTCAATGGAATGCCTCATATGTATTATTATTATATGTGCAATATTATAGAATAAGGGAAATTTAAATAATTGTATCTTGGAATTTGTATAAATACGAACTAAAAATGTTACTTCACAGCTGTGGAACAAAATTTCAAACTGTGGGAAGAAATGAAATCGGGAACTGCAAAGGGACAAAAGTGTTGTGTACGTGCTAAAATTGATATGAAATCTTTGAATGGCTGTATGAGAGACCCCACAATTTATCGCTGTAAAGATGAACCTCATCCAAGAACTGGTGACAAATATAAGTAAGTGTAAATTTAGGAAAAATTCGTTAATTGAATGAATAAACCCAAATTTAAACTGTAATAACAATGTATTGTTAACAACTAAGATTGCGGTATTGGTATATAATTAAGAGTGAATTTGCGGGCATGGCAAACCATGTGATGGGGATGACGTTCATTCTGATGCCACTCCGTGGGGAAAACATTTTAATTTGCGTTTTATTCACGTTTCACTATTCACTTTAAAAAAACTTTAGAATAAAAATTCTTGACCAGGTATGAATTATATATAAGTTCTCGGGAAATAAATTAATTTTAGTGCTATCTATATTTCTTAAATACTCTGACCTGTGCAAAAACTATGTTATTTGGCATCAATAAATATTATTATTATTATTATTAGGTCACATAAACACTTATGCTTTATATTTTCGTCTTTACGTATGTTTCGGTCTCACGACCATCATCAGAAGACTTATTATTTCAATAACCTGATTACTTAAAACTAATTGTATTAACACAAAGCGTCCTTATCGCACCAATTTCATTTAAAATGCCAACGTCGCTGAAACGTACAGAAACACGAAATCGAAATTGTAACACAACAATGTTATAAGTATAATATATCAAGAATCCACTGTTTAGTAGAACTCTAAAAAAATACGAACATATGTTATCAAAGTCTATGACCGACTAACAAACGAGACGTGTTCAAGTATTTATTTTCGAACCAGATGTCACGATTTATTAGGTAATAAAAGAAGGTCTGGCCTCTGGAATATACTTTTAACATTATAAGGATGCATGTAGGAATTTGCAAGAAAATTAATTAATTAAGTTAGTATAAATATGACTTAGTGACTGAACATCAGTCCTATGATTTACAGATTTGGAGTCACGTTTTATGTGAATCATCTCCAGAATAGATCTTTTATAATACTTGGTTTCCTTAGTTGAAATATTAACATGTTTGTAATGGAATTGATGGTTATCATAGCAGTGTTTAGCAAGGCCGGTGAATTTTTCAAAATTTTTGTTTCTTGTACTATACTTATGGCCACACATTGTTTTTTGTAAATATTGTTTAGAGATTCCTGTATAAGTTCCATCGCAATCTAAACAATTTAATTTGTATACTGTATGGGTTTATCTTTAGGTATTGAAAGGTTTATGCGCAACATTTATATCATACATTTTCAAACATTTCTTAATTTTCTCTGAGGTCTCCGGAATGTATGGTAAAGTTATATAATTGTCTGTATTACCTTTTATGTTATTTTTATAAGACGATCCATTGTAGATTTTGTTTATTCTCTCCTTAATGATAGGATTGAAAAATGTTTTTGGGTAGCCATTCATTTCTAGTGTATTACGAACAATTTTTAAATTTTTGAAGATAACGTTGAGACCAAACTTCTTTAGTAAACTGCGAAGTTTTTATTTTTCCATCTGCATCATGCCTAATGTTCATATCTAGGAAATTTATGTTTTTGTTCACTTCTATTTCACAAGTAAATTGAAGATTACACTGGAAATTGTTAAATTTATTAATCACGTACTGAATTTTATCATTGGGAACACACTCGCATAAGCCTATTAACTGTGTTGGGAAATATTTCTCAAATCTTAAACCTCTACTGGAATCTCTAAACAATATTTACAACAAAGAATGTATGGTCATAAGTATAGCACAAGAAACAAAAACTTAGAAAATTCCACCGCCCTTGCTAAACTCTGCTTTGATTATAACCATCAATTCGATTACAAAAATGTTGATATTTTAACTAAGGAAACCAATTATTATAAAAGATCTATTCTGGAAATGATTCACATAAAACGTGACTCCAAATCTGTAAATCATAGGACTGATGTTCAGACACTAAGTCATATTTATACTAACTTGATTAATTAATTTTCTAGCAAATTCCTACATGCGTCCTTATAATGTTAGAAGTCTATTTTAAGTAGAATGTCAAAAGTATATTCCAGACCTTCTTTTATTACCTAATAAATCGTGACATCTGGTTCGAAAATAAATACTTGAACTTGTCTCGTTTGTTAGTCGTTCATAGACTTTGATGACAAGTGTTCGTATTTTTTGAGAGTTCTACTAAACAGTGGATTCTTGATATATTATACTTATAACATTGTTGTGTTACAATTTCTATTTCGTGTTTCTGTTCGTTTCGGTGACGTTGGCATTTTAAATGAGATTGGTGCGATAAGGACGCTTTGTGTTAATACAATTAGTTTTAAGTAATCAGGTTATTGAAATAATAAGTCTTCTGATGATGGTCGTGAGACCGAAATGTACGTAAAGATTAAAATATAAAGCATAAGTGTTAATGTGACCTATTTCCCGAGAATTTATATATAACAAAAATTATAGACTTAATTAGTAAATTAATTAATAAATGGCACTGTTATGTTTCTTTGACTGTTTTATATGTTCATAGGGTGTATCCTACCTATGATTTTGCATGTCCAATAGTTGATGCCATAGAAGGTGTCACACATACATTGCGAACAATGGAATATCATGACAGAGATCCACAATTCTATTGGTTCATTGACACTCTCGGATTGAGAAAACCATACATTTGGGAATACAGTAGACTTTCTATGACAAACACTGTTCTAAGTAAGAGAAAATTGACGTGGTTTGTAAATGAAGGATTAGTTGATGGATGGTAAGTGAACCGTTGATTCAACATTGATCACCTCCAATTAAAGATAATAAAATAGCACTTTTTTCACTGAAAGCTATTTTAGTTTCCAAAACTTTTCATAATTTATCGTTTACAAAGAACTCTATATTGAAATGATTTCAGGGACGATCCACGCATGCCAACTGTTAGAGGTGTTTTAAGAAGGGGGATGACAGTTCAAGGATTGAAAGAATTTATCATAGCACTAGGTTCAAGTAGATCTGTAGTTTTCATGGAATGGGATAAGATTTGGGCTTTCAATAAGAAGGTAAGTAATTTGTAGATATAGTTCATTTGTTTTTAGTTGTGCATCTTATCGATTTGTCATTTAAAGGTTATCGATCCAATTGCTTCCCGATATACTGTTGTGGATTTTGAGACTAATGTACCAGTTATAGTTCAGGGGGTGAAGGAAGACAAATTAATTGTTCTAAAACATCCTAAAAATGCATCAGCAGGTACTAAGACAGTATGGATAGGACCCAAAATTTTAATTGATGAAGCGGATGCTGAAGGTCTCAAGGAAGGTGAAAATGCTACCTTCATAAATTGGGGAAATTTGTTGATAACCAAAATTAATCGGTGAGTACAATTGCCTCTAAAACCTTATCTGCTTCATACTATTTGAAATCTACTTTATGGCCAAATACATTTTTTAATTTTGTAAAATCATTATATTTGTATATACAAAGCATACAATTATTTTAGGGAAAATGGACAGATAACATCAGTTGAAGCAAAACCAAATCTTGAAAATAAGGATTATAAGAAAACATTGAAATTAACTTGGCTGGCAGATACTCGAAATGCAGAATTTACACCAACTTGGTGTTTGTATTTTGAACATATCATTAGTAAACCTGTACTTGGTAATGATGAAGATTTTAAACAATTCATCGGCCACGAGACTAGGGTAAATATTGAGTTATTTTCACCACTGATTCATTTTTTCTTTGATGTCATTCTATTGTAGTTTCGAAATTGTAAGTAATTATTGAATAAATAAAATTCTGGGTAAATGTCATAAACATATTCAACTATTTTGTGAATCCACAGCTAATTTGTTTTTCTTCATCTATTCATACAAGATTGTTATAAGTTATTGCTTGTTTTTTCTCTTTGAAATAAGATAGGGTGAAACTGGAACTTTTGAAAAGAGGAATAATGGCTTTGGGAGAACACTTTGCAGAGTTGCTAGCATTATTTGTGTAAATTTAGTCGGAGTCATATTACGGAATAAAATTTGAGTCATTAGAAGGTATGACGAAAATAAGAATGCCCCCTCCCTGTTAGGCATACCCATTGATAGCTCTACTCTTCAACGCAACGGCGACATCGATTTCTCAACGACCTTCTTGTTGGAATTAACATTTTATTATTAATTTCACCATAAGCTCTTCGAATATGATTAAGTAGATCTTCTCTATTATGAACCGACGTGGCATAATCTTATCTTTCAAATAACCCCAAGCAAAAAAGTCCAGAGAATTAAGATCAGGTGAACGAGGAGACCATGCAACTGGACCACTTCTACCAATCCATTTTTCACCATACCTTCTATTTAGCCATTCTCGTACTTGTCTGCCAAAATGGTATCCATGCATTTGTTCACTCATTGTGTGGTGTCTTCGTGATTAGTTTCCAAAATGCAGCGGCCGTTAGTCTGTCTGGTAAAACGTATGGGCCAAACATATTGTTTTTGTAAATGCCAAGCCAGACATTGACACTGAATTTTCCTTGAGTGTTTTCATTTGCCCATAAACGTAAATTGTGAAAATCAATAAATCTACGTCCGAGTAAAATGTGCTTCATCTGTCCACAATATTTGCTGAAGAAAGTTTTTGTTGTTGTTCAGTTTCTTATCGGCAATTGAAAACCCATCATGGTACGAGATCTAGGAATTTTCAAGAATTCAATGTCAATGTGCTTGGCATTTACAAAAACAATATTTTTGACCCATACCAGGCAGACCAGGCCCCTGCATTTTAGAATTTTTGCAAACTAATCCCGAAGACACCACACAATGAGGGAACAAATGCATGGATACAATTGGATGGCTGTCCTGCCCAGCAGGCAACTACGAGAATGGCTAAATGAGAAGTACGGTGAAAGATGGATTGGTAGAGGTGGTCCAGTTGCATGGCCTCCTCGATCACCTGACCTCAATCCTCCGGACTTTTTTGCTTGGGGTTATTTGAAAGATAGGATTATCCCACGTCGGTTCATAATAGAGAAGATCTACTTAATCGTATTCGAAGAGCTTGTGGTGAAATTTATAATAAAATCTTAATTCGAACAAGAAGGTCATTGAGAAATCTATGTCGCTGTTGCGTTGAAGAAATGGATACCATTTTGAGCATTTATTATGAATTATTTTTCATCGTTACCAATAAATAGGTATTCAAATTTTTTTACTTAATAAATAGCCTTTCAAAAGAAATACCATATGATAACCCTGATTAGAAAAATCAAAATAGCTCAAACAGGAAGCCTCTAAGTGAAATTTATCAAGAATGCTTTTTTATAGGAAATAAACCAAAGCTTTTATATAATGATAATTTCCGACCATTGGCGTAGAAGTTTGAAGGGTTTAAATAGGTACAAAACCCCATAACTACGCTACTGTATTTGTTTCGAAAACTCTTTGTGACCACAAAAATTTCTCATCCATAAAACTTTAGTTTTAGTTTAGTACCAAGTTTGAACTAAAAATTTTCATTTGTTCAGGAGATAATGAAGAAAATTTTATAGTTTGTCAAAACTTCGACACCCTGTATCTCGGAAACGAGAGAAGATAGGACCGTAGTTTATGAGAAGAATCTGATTATTTTTGTAAAATCTACCGTCCCCTGCATTTACGGGAGGTCTTTCTGAAACACCCTGTATAATAGTTGAAGTTATTTCGAACTTGCTATGGTTTTAGAATTATTTTTATTTATCACTATATTAATTTTAATATTTAGTGTTAAGTATTTTTTTTATCGTGTTAATGATCCAGTGTATGAAGAAATAAATATTCCTATTTTATGTTTCACATGATTATCAACTATTTCTGCTCCATTAAAATTCTTATACAGGGTGTTTCAGCTTTTTCGTTCATAACTTAGGGAAACGATAGAACTTCTAAAAATAATAGGGGTCTTTCATATGAAATTTTTCTCTAAATCACTTCGTTTTCGAGAAACAGGGTGTTGAAATTTAAAAAAAAATTTAGTTTTGCGGAATCGTTCATCGTTCAGAAAACAGCTTATGTGAGCAATTTCTACTCATAGTAAGCTATGATTTGTGAGATAAAATTTTTTTTTATTCATAATTGGTGAAGATTTTGTAGGGGTAGTGGTTGTTTTTCTCTCCAACTTCTACGCCACTGAAAAAGTACGGTTTTGAGATGCCCATTTGAACCGCCAATGTTTTCTACACAAAAAGGTACTCTTGGTCATAAGCTCTAAAATTGACCGTTTTCGAGAAAAATCAACTTTTATGTTGAAAAACATGGTAAATTTTTTGCTTTTGTTACTTGTTCTAACGTTTAAATCAATTTTGTTTAATTAGTATTTAATTTTGAAAAATTGACCACGGTTTTCAACAGAAAAGTTGATTTTTCTCGAAAACGGTCAAGTTTAGATCTTATGACCGAGATTACCTTTTTTGTGTAGAAAACATTGGCGGTTCAAATTGTTGTCTCAAAACCGTACTTTTTCCAGTGGCGTAGAAGTTGGGGAGAAAAACAACCACTACCCCTTCAAAATCTTCACCAATTATGACTAAAAAAAAAAACTTTTATCTCACAAAACATAGCTTACTATGAGTAGAAATTGCTTACAAAATTTCTTTTTTGTACAACAAACGGTTCCGGAGATATTCGCAAAAAACTAAATTTTTTTTCAATTTCAACGTATCTCGAAAACGAAGTGAAAAATTTTATCTATACCCCTATTATTTTTAGAAGTTCTATCGTTTGTCGAAGTTATGAACGAAAAAACTGAAACACCCTGTATATTACTTTCTCATGAAATGTGTTTCATTGATTGGTTTACTTACAGAAAGAAGTGCAGGTTTTGGGAGATCCTGAATTGAGAAATTTGAAGAAAGGTGACATTATTCAAGTTCAAAGACGAGGTTTCTTCAAGGTAGACGTTCCTTATGGCCCAAGAAGTTTGCACACCTGTAAAGAGCAACCAATCATTTTGTTCTACATTCCAGATGGAAAGGATAACACAGGTGTTTCTGGGACCAAACAGGAAAAGAAATCTGACAAAAAGGTATTTATTTCATTGAAAATTGAATTGAACGTATTTAAAATCTTAATTCGTTTTGGTTCACTGAGAAATTCCTCTCAAAATTCATCTTCTTTCGTATTTTTGTCAGGTTGAACAAACTAAACCTTCTGTTGCTGCTCGTTCTGCGGAAATCGTAAACAATGAAATAAATGCACAAGGGAATGTGGTAAGGGATTTGAAATCAAAGAAGAGCCCAAAAAGTGACATTGATGAGGCTGTGAAAGTTTTACTCAACCTCAAGCTGGAATATAAGAGCATTACAAATACTGAATGGAAACCTGGATGTGTTCCACCAAAAGAAAAGTCGGTGAGTAAACTTATTTATCAGTGTATATTTGTATTTATTTTTTTATTTTATTTTATTTATTTATTTATTTGTCTTACACAAATATTAGTTTACAAAAACTTATATAATAATATTTCTAAAATTATATACACCTAGGCCCAAGGTGTATGTGTACAGAACAATTTATTATTGTATTATTTTGCTATTTGTATGTATTAATATAATAATATTAAGCAAATCAAATTTCGGATGCTTTACATTCAGATTACATTGTTTGGAATTAAAAAATATATGTATTTACAGTAATTATATGATATTTAAGTATTTTGTTTGGTTTTTACCTATATACTGTTAAGATTTTTTTTGGAAAGCTTTAAGATTGTTTATTTTTTTATGTTTGGTGGTAAAGAATTGATTATTTTAGGAGCTATTGACGTAATGAACCTCTGGTTAGCATCTTTCTGATAAAAGGGACTTATTAGTATATTATTAGCTTTTGACCGAGTTTCATGCTTATGTGTTCGATAGATTTTCAAATAGGGATGTTTGTAGATGAATATGCAACATGTGTGATAATATAGTGAGTGTATACTCAGAAATTCTCCATTGTATAGTAGGCTTGTAGAATAACATTTTTTTTTCAAAGTATTATTTTAATAATGTAATTTTGAAAAACGGTCAGGGATTGTAAGGCATTATTATAAAGACCACCCCACACAGCAATACCGTATCTTAGGATAGATTCAATTAACGATTGGTAGAGAATGATTAATAATTTTTTATTTATAAACTTTCGTAGCTCATAAAATTTATATATAAATCTTCGTAGTTTTGCTGTTAAGGTATTAATGTAGTCTGTCCATTTAAGGTGTTTGTCAATAATTATACCCAGGTATTTGGCTTTATCAGTATTGTTTATTTCAAGATTTGACGATTTGAGTGTTCAAATTTTAATTTAGAGAAATCAGGTCTGTTTGCTTCTGTCAGAGAAAAGGTTATATATGACGTTTTGCCTACATTTAAAGACAGTTTGTTGAAGTCTAGCCAGGTTTTAACTATGAATATGCCATGTTGAGCATTTTCCTTAACAGTGTGCCATGTGTTATCTTCAAAAACTAGAACTGTATCATCAGCATATGAAATTATAGTGCCGCCCGTATGTGTGTCTATTAAAGAGTTGAAGTAAGTAATGAAAAGCAGGGGTCCAAGAACCGGACCTTGAGGTACTCCTATCTGTATATCATCAGTGTTGCTGTACGTATTTCTTATTTTTCCAATTTGTTTTCTCTGGTAAATAATTTTTGAAAATCTCCAATACAATGCCTCTTACTCCATGTTGTTCGAGAGTGTTTAACAGTGCTGGGTTAGGAACTGTGTCAAATGCTTTTGCTAAGTCAAGGAACATCTGTGCTTATACCTGGCTGAAAACCAAACTGTTTATAATTGAGGATTTTATTTTTTATCAGAAAGTTATGTAACCGAGATTTCAAACATTTTTCAAATAATTTTTCAAAAGTACTCATAAGGCTTATAGGTATATAGTTGTGAATAAGATTTTTGTCACCATTCTTATATATAGGTGTAACCACTGATAGTTTAAAATGCTCAGGAATTCTTCTAGTCAGGAATATTAAGTTTATAATATGAACCAGGGGTTTTAGAAGGTGTTTGGTTGATTTTAGGGTGTTTATGTGTTGAATTAGTATGATTGAACATATTTGAAATTCTGATTCTTCAATGTTCATTGATAAGTCTTTATAACTTTGTCTGATTTTGGAATTCTCTCAGGATGAAGGAACCAAACCATCTGTTGCTGCTCGTTCTGCAGAAATCGTAAACAATGAAATAGGTGCACAAGGGAACGTGGTAAGGGATTTGAAATCGAAGAAGAGCCCAAAAAGTGATATTGATGAGGCTGTGAAAGTTTTACTCAACCTCAAGGTAGAATATAAGAGCATTACAAATACCGAATGGAAACCTGGATGTGTACCACCGAAAGAAGTGTCGGTGAGTAAACATATTTATCAGTGTATATTTGTAAGATTGAACATATTTGAAATTGTAATTCTGTGTTCGTTGATAAGTCTTTAATAACTTTGTCTCATTTTGGAATTCTCTCAGGTTGAAGAAACCAAACCTTCTGTTGCTGCTCGTTCTGCAGAAATCGTAAACAATGAAATAAGTGCACAGGGAAACATAGTTAGGGATTTGAAATCAAAGAAGAGCCCAAAAAGTGATATCGATGAGGCTGTGAAAGTTTTACTCAACCTCAAGGTGGAATATAAGAGCATTACAAATACCGAATGGAAACCTGGATGTGTACCACCGAAAGAAGTGTCGGTGAGTAAACATATTTATCAGTGTATATTTGTAAGATTGAACATATTTGAAATTGTAATTCTGTGTTCGTTGATAAGTCTTTAATAACTTTGTCTCATTTTGGAATTCTCTCAGGTTGAAGAAACCAAACCTTCTGTTGCTGCTCGTTCTGCAGAAATCGTAAACAATGAAATAAGTGCACAGGGAAACGTAGTTAGGGATTTGAAATCAAAGAAGAGCCCAAAAAGTGATATCGATGAGGCTGTGAAAGTTTTACTCAACCTCAAGGTGGAATATAAGAGCATTACAAATACCGAATGGAAACCTGGATGTGTACCACCGAAAGAAGTGTCGGTGAGTAAACTTATTTATCAGTGTATATTTGTAAGATTGAACATATTTGAAATTGTAATTCTGTGTTCGTTGATAAGTCTTTAATAACTTTGTCTCATTTTGGAATTCTCTCAGGTTGAAGAAACCAAACCTTCTGTTGCTGCTCGTTCTGCAGAAATCGTAAACAATGAAATAAATGCACAAGGGAACATAGTCAGGGATTTGAAATCGAAGAAGAGCCCAAAAAGTGATATTGATGATGCTGTGAAAGTCTTACTCAACCTCAAGGTAGAATATAAGAGCATTACAAATACCGAATGGAAACCTGGATGTGTTCCAACAAAAGAAGAGACTTTGTGTAAAGTTGCGCCAACTGTGACAAATGCTAATGATGTGAGTGAAAAAATCGCGCAACAAGGACAAAAGGTAAGTTTGTTTCTATTCAGCGTCCAGTAATTTAAATTTGGACTTGAAAAAATTCATCTTCAATTTTTCAGATGAAATTATAGTATTTTATTCATAGTCCAGTCGCATGGTCACAAAAGTTGATTCGAAAATTTGATATGGCTATTTTGTATGTCATGTGTGTTATGTTTTTGGTGCTCTAAAACCGGGAAAAATAGTTAAAAACTTCCTGCCGCTAGAAAAGTTATGTCCATTTTCTTGCGGAAAAACTGGAAAAGTTCCGGATTTTTTCATTTATTAAAATTAATTTTGAAATTAAGCCTACGATCAAAAAAACGAGAGATCTAATTCATAGATAATTTGAATACGCGTCGAATGAGCCAAGGTACAAGTCTATTGAAGGTTATGGACTCGAGATAAGGCCTATTTTGTGATTTTTTTACGGCTTACAAAATATTTTAAATAGAAAAAAGATTGTAAACCTATTTTGTTTACGTGGAAAGTTGGCATTTTTATTCTACTTTTCACTGGATTTTTTTGTCGCCAAAATTTGAATTTCTCGAAAAACCGTAAAATTGCGATTGCGCGCTGAAAAATACATATTTTGACACAAAACGATATGCATTTTGTAGATTTTGACAAATATTACGTAAAATAACCTACAAATCACATTTCGATATAAATGCCGAATTTTGAGGGAACTTTGAAACTATTTGAGCTCGAAAAATTGGGGAAATTTTGAGGTTAGAATATTCGAAAAAAAAACAAATTTGAGATGCTGTTAGAGCTCTCCAATACTCGTATTTGGAGCTATTGTAGATCAATTTTGCTTTAGTAGAAGTCTAGATTTTCATGTTAACGTGTTCGGGCCTGTAGCGGGCCCAATTTTGGGCCCATCGTAAACATCCAAAATTCAATGGAAAGTAGATGACTTTCTCTATCTGAATCCAAAACTGTGACCTCTTAGCCGCATAAAAAATTATAGTTTGCATGATCATTTTTTTTTCCTTGCCTCGCTCTAGATTTTTTTCAATGATGGCTAGGAGGTCACACTTTTGGATTTAGATAGAGAAAGCCATCTACTTTCCATTAAATTGGGCCCGCGACAGGTCTAAACAAGTTTACATGAATATCTAGACTTCTACTAAAGCAAAATTGATCTACAATACCTCAAAATACGCGCATTGAAAAGCTCTAACAGTATCTAGAATTTGTTTTTTTTTTGTATTATCTACCTCAAAATTTTCCAATTTTCCATGGTCAAAAATTTTTAAAGTCCCGCTAAAATTCGGCATTTATAGCAAAATGTGATTTGATTGTTATTTTAGGTAATATTTGTCAAAATCTACAAAACACATTTTGTTTTGAGTCAAAAGTCTGAATTTTTCAGCGTGAAATCGCAATTTTACGGTTTTTCGCGAAATTCAAATTTTGGCGACTAAAAAATCCAAGGAAAAGTAGAATAAAAATGCCAACTTTCCACACAAACAAAATATTTTTTACAATCTATTTTTATTAAAAAAAAAATATTTTGTAAACCGAAAAAAATCACAAAATGGGCCTTATCTCGGGCCCATAACCTTCAAATGACTTATATCTTGGCTCATTCGACGCGTATTCAAATTATCTATGACTTTGATCTCTTGTATTTTTTTGATAGGGGCTTTATTTGGAAATTAATTTAAATAAATGAAAAAACCCGGAAAATTTCCAGTTTTTTTTCGTCAAAATGGTCATACTTTTTCTAGGGACATTTTCTGATAAAAATAAAAGTGCTTCTTATTCATTAATCTGTAAAAAAAGAATTTGATCATATTCCAGTCATATCAAATTTTGCTGGATATACAGGGTGTCCTCGAACTGCGTGGCCAAAATAAAACCGAAGATTCTTTGATTCGAAAAAAAGTTGATGAGCCTTTTTACTTTTGCCTCAAGTGTCTTGTTTACCCGGTAGAGGGCTTCAAAATTGCAAAAATAATTTTGTTTTTTCGGTATAACTTGAGAACGTGATGAAGAACTTTTACAATATTTAGCAGGTGAGTTACTGTCAATAATGGCCATTTTTGAGAGTGGAGCACAGAGCCTTAGAGACCATAGAAATGGCTCAAACTTGAGGATGTAACGGGAAAAGTGTCCAGAACTTTTTTGTGGTCGATGTAATTCACTCTATATTTTTTATGTAGATAGCTTATCTAATTTGAAAACTTTTCTTACTCTTAGAAAATTTTGATAAAATCAACGGATTAGCTTGAAAAAAAGTAATTTTCGAGTCTCTGCAATTTTGGCTTACTAATTTTACTTGATTAAAATACCTTAGTTGCCTTTGCTTTTCTAATGTCATTTTGGCATTTGAAGAATTTATTCTCAAAACTGTCAGTTTTTACTTTGATTTCCGTACAAATTTTATAAAATTATGGCTCAAAATTTCACTAACACTGAAATGGTTGATATGTCATTGATTTATGGACTTTGTCGTTGCAATGGCCGGAGAAGGGAAAGATATCAGCATCGCAGAATTCCAAATCGGCAAACCTTCGCGAAACTGTCAAATTTGAAGCAAATCGCAGAGAAACTGGACGCAGACGGACAAGAAGGACGTTAGAGCTCGAAGAAGCGATACTGGAAGCGGTTGAAACTGAACCTTGGATAAGCACACTACGTTTGGGACTTCGTATTGGAGCCTCAAAATCATTAGTTCATAATGTACTGAAAGAAGAACTGTTGTATCCCTATCATATTAAAACAGTTCAAGACTTATTGCCCATGGATCCAGTTCATCGGCTAGATTTCTGTCGGTTTATTGTCCAAAGACAAAACGCAAACCCCAATTTTTGTAGAAGAATTCTGTTCACGAGATGTGGTCTTTTTAACCTCCATAATGAACATTTCTATGCTGATGAAAATCCTCATGAAACGGAAGTTACATATTTTCAGAATCAAACTAAAATCAATGTTTGAGTTCCCCTGATTTGACGCCCTGCGACTTCTTTCTATGGGGCGCTTTGAAGTCGAAAGTTTATGCAGCTCCAGTAAACACACGGGAGGAATTGTTGCAACGAATTAATCATGAAGCGGATTTATTGAAGAATGATCCTGAAGTACTAGCCAGAGTTCAATCCAATTTCTTGAAACGAATTAATTTGTGTATTCAGGAAAATGGGCAACATTTTGAACAATTGATGCCTTAGCGATTTCCCAAAAAGTTTTGTTGTTTCTTTTAATTTAGCATTTGTTTTTCCTAAATAATCACATCGTTTCCCCATTTCTATTGTTTTTATTATTCGTGTTTTACCGAGATATTAACCATTTCAGTGTTAGTGAAATTTTGAGCCATAATTTTATAAAATTTTTACGGAAAGCAAAGTAAAAACTGACAGTTTTGAGAATAAATTCTCCAAATGCCAAAATGACATTAGAAAAGCAAAGGCAACTAAGGTATTTTAATCAAGTAAAATTAGTAAGCTAAAATTGCAGAGACTCGAAAATTATTTTTTTCAAGCTAATCCGTTGATTTTATCAGAATTTTCTAAGAGTAAGAAATGTTTTCAAATTAGATAAGCTATCTACATAAAAAATATAGAGTGAATTACATCGACCACAAAAAAGTTCTGGACACTTTTCCCGTTACATCCTCAAGTTTGAGCCATTTCTATGGTCTCTAAGGCTCTATGCTCCACTCTCAAAAACGGCTATTATTGACAGTAACTCACCTGCCAAATATTGTAAAAGTCCTCCATCACGTTCTCAAGTTATACCGAAAAATCAAAATTATTTTTGCAACTTTGAAGCCCTCTACCGGTTAAACAAGACACTTGAGGCAAAAGTAAAAAGGCTCATCAAATTTTTTTCCAATCAAAGAATCTTCGGTTTTATTTTAGCCACGCAGTTCGAGGACACCTGTATTTAACTTGCAGAAGTGTCCGAAATTCTCATTTCAAGATTCAAGTAACCTCTTCGATGTAACGTCACAGACTATTTACTACTGCAGATGTTTCTATATAAAACAAAGATATGTTATGGTGTGAATAATTTCGCAAGTCAACCTGTCATCAAGTTGTCTAGAGACTAAAGTGTGACTTTTAATCACTTGAGGGATTAAATGGCACTTTAGTCCTGTGGTATATACAGTATTTTTGGCACTTCCGAAACACTTTTCTTGAAATTAATATGTGTAATCTCAACTAAATAGAATTGTTAGCTGTTAAACAATTGACAAGAGATTGGGAACCGTCCTATTTATTTTAAGACGGTGGCATTAGTTTTTGTATTTCTTTCCATTTAGTGTTGTTAAAACGCAGTGAAGGGAAATAAAACAAAAATTTTTTTACATCTTTCAGCGAAGAACCCAACGCGTTTGAAATAATAGTTAAATGATGTATGAACAGCAAATTTTCAAGCAAAGTGACACTTCAGTCCCTGAAAATGAAGACTAAAGTGGCACATATAGTCTCGGCAGTGCAAAAAATGCATTATATAGACCATTTGAATGAAATTTCAACCTAACCTAGAGTAAAATTAACGTCTTTCATAACAGTTCCTACTTGAATACAACAAAGTTACTTAACCTCTTTCATTAGCGGTTTCTAAATCATTTCCAATATATTTTCTATTCCTACAATCATACATTTGACTCACAGAAGTGTTGAAAGCTATTTTGCTAACAATAGTGATTCAATCAATCAATCAATCAATCAAAACGGGGGCAGATAAGTCCGGAGCACTTAGACCGCTTGATTGGGTCCATTGTGCGCTCTCTGATACAAGAATCAGTCCAGCAGGCCTAAGGCAGTGCCAAAGGCTAAGATTTTGTATGGAGTGATATCTTTTATGGCTTTAAGCGGCCGAGATGTTGTAGCCTAAGAGAAGCCAGTGCTGGAAATTGTGCTAGGATTTAAGAGGCAGTTTCGTCCGCCTCTCCACATCTACTACAAGCTGGGTGTTCGAAAATGCCCATTGTGTCTAGATGTTTATTCAGATGACAGTGTCATGTGAGGAGTCCTGTTACCAGTTTTAGGCATCACCTGCTCATAGAGAATTTAGGCGAGAACTCCCTAATGTGAGGCTTCGCTTGCCTCATGCCGGGGATACCACTCCACACCGAGAGCCACTGTCTATCCAGTAGCTCTTTGAGAGGGTGGAGCCCGGTGGTCGATGAAATTCCGATCGTTGAATCGGGGCATGGGGCGCTCAAGGAACCCCGTTTGGCTAATTCATCGGCTACTTCGTTTCCACAGGGTGGACGGGTACCCACGGCTGGAGTTTGTTCCGCTCGGTTGTCAGTGGAGATGTAAATCCACCTACCTTGGTAGTTCAATTTAAGATTTTCCAGGGCACAGGTCCGTATTGCACAGACCTTAGCCTGGAAAACGGTTGCGTGGGCACCTAGGGGAACTAAAATCTCCCTTCTGGGTGTATACGAGTAGACTCCGGCTCCGCTATAGTCGCCAGTCTTAAACCCGTCCGTGAACCACACGAGTCCTCCTGGCGGAAGCGGCCCAGAGTTCTTTTCTCCCAGTCGTCTGGTGTTTGAAACCTGACAGCAGGCGCTTTTGCATCCTGCGTCAGTGGGAGGATCGGGCAGTTCTCGACTGCCTTATCCCAAAATTTTGCCATGACCGCGAGGCACATACGCACCTACCCACTGGCCCAGATCAGCCAGCCGATACGCCGTACCCGCGGCCACTGTTTTGATATGGAGAACAAAAGTGATTGATCACAACTCATTAATTGGGTAGCTGGGAAGGGTGGGCTATTAGAGAAGTAGAGGTAAATGTGTCCTTATTATCTAGCGAAAACTGAAGGCTGAGAAGGCGGGGAAATCTGTAATTGACGTTGAAGTTAAACCACTATTGGCACTCAAATCTGATTATAAAGCAATAACCAACAAAGATTGGACTCCAGCCAGTATCGCCGCCAAGAGTACCGCACCGAATGTACTACATGCGGATTCCAAAGAAACTGAAGCTGAACTTCTAGCAAAAATATCATCGCAAGGTGAGAAGATCAGAATCTTGAAGTCAACAAAGCCGGATAAAGCCGCAGTCGATACCGAAGTGAAAATTCTACTGGATCTTAAAGATAAATATAAAGCGTTAACCGGAAAAGCTTGGACTCCTGGTGCTTCTGCTTTGAGCAACAGTGCTACCAAACCTTCTGACGAAGCCAAGATTCTTTCGAAGATAACATTACAGGGTGATACGGTCAGGAAACTCAAAACTGGTGAGTTGTAAAATAAACATTTTTAATTAACCAAATTCATTTAAAATTACGCTTTAATGATATAGATTTGTATTCCAGAAAAGGCAGACAAAACGGAAGTTGATAAACATATTAAAATACTTTTGGAATTAAAAAGTGATTACAAAGTCCTGACAGGTAAAGAGTGGAAACCAGACAACGTTTCCAAATCTGCAGGTGCAAAGAATGAAAATAAGGCCAAACCAGTTGCTGATGTTAAATCCACTTCGAAAGCGAATAAACAAGCTGATCTCGCTAAAGGAAAAGAAAAACCACCAAAGGTGAGTTGATCATAAAAAAAGTAACTTTCTATTCATGCAAACATCTAAAAGTAATGAATTCATTGTACTTCGGCTTGTAGTCCTAGTGATATACATTTTATTATATGGACGTCTCATTGAATGTATGAGTATCTACGAGCCCTGTCTCAGTGAAGTTGGCCCAACTATCAAAACTACATTTTTTTTAGGAAATTTGTCATATTAGCGAAAACGTATAAAAACTAAAATGTATTTCTGATAACACACGATATTTTTATTCAATATTAGCCTAAAATACTACATTTTTTTGCAACAGAGAAAATATATCTTAAGAATCCATTAAAACTGTCGATTAATAAAAATCAACGCAACCAAATAGCAGCAAATCACCTTTTCGACTGATTACTGCTTCGATACGTCTTGGCATAGTGTCAACTAATGTTTTGGCAGTCATCTAATGTAAAACTGTTCCAAATTTCTTGGAGGCGGGTTCGCAATTCTGGAACGACTCTTGCGGGATTCGATCGGAGCTTTTTCTTCATGATATGCCACAAGGTTTCAATGGGCGATAGATCTGAACTACTCGACGTCCATTTTAAAACGAATATTGTTTTCTAACTTCCAATCTTTTACTTTTTTAGCCGTATGGCAAGCGGCACCATCTTGTTGGAAGATACATTCAATACTGTTTGAACGCATTTGTTCCATTTGGGGTGTTAAGTTATTTTGAAGCACATTAATGTACTTATCAGCATTCATAATACCTTCCACCACGTGTAAGTTTCCCACTCCACTTGCTGACATGGATCCCCAAATCATAACCGGAAACAACTTTTTTTTTTAAGACAGTCATTCCAAATAATGGAGTTCCATTGGTTCGCTGACCATAATTTGTGTTCTTTGGCTCACGCTAGTCTGTTTTTCTTCTGAATCTTTGTCAGTAAGGACTTCTCTTTTGTCTAGAATTACTGAATTAAGAACGAATAACAACAAAAAACAATTTAAGCTTGCCTTGTAAGTTTTAAATTCCAGTTTTTGGGCAGCTCTGTGACAAGTTGCTCTTGAAAACTTTTTTGTGATTGCCTGATTCCATAATATTTTCAATCCGTTATAATTAGCACGTCGATTTTCATTGATAATCCGTTTTAAGGCTCTTAAGTTGGTATTGGAATAACGTGTGCGACTTCCAGTTCCAGTTGCTTTGTACAATTTAATAATATTTCGAACTGTATACCTCAATTTGTTAACACTGTTAGTGATTTGGGAAGCATTTTGGCTTTTTAAATGCAAGTGAATAATCACTTTTCTTATTTCGTCAGAAACAGCTTTACCACAAGCCATTTTTAATTATTAACTACAACACCAATGCATTGAAAGTTGATTTAAACATCAAAATCGGTTTCTTAGCAAAGTAAAATGTTATCATTTCTTTTACAAAGCCTAGCTTTATCTTATCCAAGCGAATAAATAGACCATTCAACTTGAGTTGTCGCCATCATGTATTTTGCTATATACACAAATCATTTTGCAAAGAAGGCAATTTCGAAATAAAAAGGCTTTAAAAATAGCCGCGTCGGTTTTGTATCTTTACATAAACATTTAAAGAAACCAAAAATATTATATTTGAAATAAAATTTTAATTTGCCCTCAAATAAATTCACAAATATCATGTTTTGGGGCGTTGGGCCAACTTCACTGAGACAGGGCTCGTATATTGAAATAGTATACTTTTGGAATTATTCAGGATTATTATTATTTTAAATACAAAAATTGTGATAAAACAATACATTTTTTTTTACTGGGAAACAATACAAGTTATTCAACATTGTTATGATTGGGGTCTAGTGATTTCTTTACAAAATTATTCTCATTACATTATTTTGTTGTCTTTGGAGCACGCCATCTTTATGAAGATTAAATAAGGATAAGATAGATGCGCAATAATATAAATATAAATATCATAATTTAAAGGTTGTTGAAAATTTTTCATTGTTGGTTCTCAAACTTTTTTGTTTCGTAGACCATTTGCCATGTTTTTCGGTTTTGGGTAGACCCCCTGCTTACCTGATATTGAATTTATGCAAATTCATCAAGTTCAAATGTGTTTTTGACAGCTGGTATAGTGCTACTCACTTTTGAAGATTTTAATTTCTAACTATAGTGAAGTGTAGTGTGAAAAAAAACTTGATAAAACACGTGTTGAGTTTTATACATTTATTAATTAAATTCTGATTAAAATGAACCAAATTAAAGTCTAGTATCTGTTACATAAAATGGCTAAGGAAAAAATGAATACTTTCAGTGGGAAAGATGTACCTGATTCTTTAATAATAAATTTTCAACATTTGACATAAACTTAGTTAAGTTCAATCTCAAATCTCCTTAGTGATATCTATTCTGTGTCTCTTTTTTTTTGTTAAGAGATTGACAACCGCGCTAAAACTCTTATCCACTAGATATGAGAATGGAAAAGCAATTGAAAACTTTGGGGATTATTACAATCATTGTTTAAATGAGATCTACTATCGTGGACCCCCATTTACATCTCATAGACCCTCTGGGTGGTCGATATAGACCATTTTGGGTATCGCTGACTTAAATCAATAAAACCTTACTTGTAAGAACCATCGCATGGGTTTTGCTTGTTCGATTTTAGTTTATTAATACTGAGTTATGTAACAATAGTTATGAGAACATAATAATTTTTAATTAAATTTATTTTTTTCTGATAGCCATCTCTAAATACTTATGCACTACATGCAAACAGGCTTATGAATTCACATTGTACTAAAAGTTCAATATCATTGAAAGTATAATATAATTCAGAGGGGCCAAAGAGTGAACCTTGCATAAACCCCACGTCATTAATAATTTCATAAGATCATGAAAACGAACACGTTGTTTTCGATCTTGCGCTTCTGGAGTACATATCGATGTGTAAAGAATGCTATGAACAAATATCGATAAAAGCCGCCTTTTATTTTAGACTGAGGATGGAGGTCCGAAAAAACAGACCAGACTGGGATTGGAAGCAACGAAAGAAGAGAATTTGTCAGATTGGTATTCACAAGTACTGACCAAAGGAGAAATGATAGAGTACTATGATGTATCGGGGTGTTATATTTATAGACCGTGGTCTTATTCGATATGGGAAGTGATTAAAGAATGGTTCGATTCAGAAATCAAGAAACTTGGAGTCCAAAATTGTTATTTCCCAATTTTCGTTTCGAAGGCTGCCCTGGAAAAAGAAAAAGATCACATAGCTGATTTTTCTCCAGAGGTAACACAGTTCACATAATTCTTTTCATTATTTTTTAATTAAATTTTCACAACCACATGAAACTTTTATTAAATTGGTAACAGTAATAGGTTACTTTTTTCAATTCTCAAATCATAACAGGTTGCCTGGGTTACCAAATCAGGAGATTCTGATATGGCAGAGCCAATTGCTGTTAGACCTACTTCAGAAACGGTCATGTATCCAGCTTATGCTAAATGGATCCAGTCTTATCGTGATCTACCCATAAAGTTAAACCAGTGGAATAATGTAGTGGTGAGTATTTATTTATTGATTATAATATACAGGCAAATAACTTGAAATGTAAGCACATCATGACATCATAACGAGAATTTCGTAAATTTATTAAATCTATTTGTAGAAATATTTATGCCTAGCTTATAAATAAAATAAAGCAGAAAAATGGCCAAAGTAAAGAAACATCGGCAGAACCGATTGTGATGGTTTGTTTTCAATCAATTCTAGAAGTCATTTAAAAAAAATGTTACCAGTTTATTTTTTCATGATATGAATTTTAGCAGAGGAAAATGCATCTTTGTTAATGCATTTTCAGGATACACTATTAAAAATGTTGAAAAAATTGTCAAATATAGCCAAAATAAGCAAGAATTTCTTCCTCGGGGGTTTTTGGGGTTGCTGATCACGATTCCGGTGCCAGATTCGAACTACGACGCACCTGGGGCTCAGGACATCTTGGTACTATCTTCGTCTCTAGGGAAGAAGTCATTGAAACAAATTTTTACCAGTTTATTCTTACATGATATGCATTTTAGCAGTTCTACAGAGGAAAATTCATCTTAATGAATGCATTTCAGAATTCTAGAGTCGGAATCAATCGACGATGCATCTTGTAAACAGATCTGTGACTGTGGCGGCAACAAACAATTCAAAAAATACCTTTTAAGAGCAGTTAGTTATCAGCCGAAGTGCAACTGTTAAGACGGTTACACTTGTAGTAAAAGTGGTTAGTGCTCTTTCATTCGATTACACCCAATGAAATACTGCTTTTTTCATATGAAATATGACTTATAATGAAACATTTGGAATTTATGTTGCCTATAAAACTGGGTCTTCTAGATATGTAAAACCTCACTTTCTAAATAATTCACTCAAACCTCAAACCAAACTTTCTAATTTGATATTTAATTCTAAACATAAAACAGACAATTGTGGAAATTTGGGAGTTTATAAGTTAATTAATAAGTCCTGTTTGTAATAGTTTGTTTATAGCTCGATCAGGTTACACAATATAAATAGATTTAAAGAACATTTTGGATCATAATAATTTACAAAAAAAAATGTACAGTTTTTATTAGATAAAAACGAATAACAAAGAACATGTTTAATGCTCTTTCTTCCCAACAAATAAAAAAGAAAAAATTGATAATTCTGAACAAGGTCCGCGTCCTCAGTAGACTGTCTTATATAAATGCAACGAGGTCTATACATAGAGTAGACAACTAAGCCTTTCACGGGTAATTTGTCGGACATTCTGTCCTTCTCGCACACATGTACTGCGCTCTCACTCGCACGATTTCCCCTTAATTCTCCTCAACTATGACGGTATGCGCGCGTTATATTATATTTCAAAGTTCTGTTATATTCTTATACTCTTTGTGATACTAATAAAAATGGTTGGCATTTGCAAATCTTATAAGAAAAATAAAAACCCGCTAAGTCCATATAGGAGTTTTTTTAAGTAAGTTTTTCTTATAATAAAATACGTATAATATAATAGAATCTATACATAACCTACGTGTTTGTTTATTTTTTTTTTGTAGATTTAAAAAAGTGGTGTGAATTTTTTGATTTGCAAGAAAGTCAAATATCGAAGTCTTCTACAGTTTGTAGTGATCATTTTGAAGATAAATATATAACCAATACTGGTAATAGATATGTATTATCGTCAGATGCTAAGCCCACTATTAATAAAGCTGTAAAGTGGTACTGATATATATATACACAATCAATTTGCAAGCAATGTTACTATTATTTATTATTATATTTCTTGTTTTAGACTTAATTTTAATACAAATAAGACTTTGCCCGATACTTCAATTGATAATATGACTGATGTTGTTACGACAACATGACAACTTTTTTTATAGTGTTACACAGTTATACTCATTTCCAATATATTTATTTAACATAATAAAATTATATTATGTTTTATAACTTAACATAATTATCACTCTTGGGGTTTGAAGTACGTATTACTTTTTCGATTCCACCTGGCATTTGTATTAGAGGCATAAGTTTATATTTCATAAACTCTACAACTTGTTATACGATATTTCCTATGACTTTTCCAGAAATCAAAATTAAATCTACTCTCCTCACAGATCACCACTTAAATTAGAAACAAAATCAAGATATACGCATTCCGTATTGCTTTATATGTACGTAAACAAATAATCTGACAACTCGTCCGCCATACTGGAATGGTAAAGCAGATACCTAATTATCATTTCGGATCCCTATATTACTTCTTCTGCTCCACAACTTTAAAAAGCGCGCCTATTTGATTTTAACAACTTCCTGAAAGTTAAAAATTCGGTGTAGAAGGGGACCGTGCGAGTGAGAGCGCACTACGAGCGTACTACATGTACGAGAAGAACAGAATGTCCGACAGGTTACCAGCGGCTCCCTATGCTCAACACACTACTTGTCTACTCTATACTAGACCTCGTTCATAGATAACTCTACTACCGTAGAATGAAATGTTTCGTGCTAGGTACCGAAACCACGACAAGAGCGCCGCGTGAGGATTGGAAGCGTACTAAATGATGGTTTGGAGGGAAATTCGAAGTTACACAGCACATGAATGCAAAGTTTGTTTTCTTAAAGTTTAAGTAGGAAATGAAAGTCGATAGTTTTTACCAATAGTTTTTATTCAACAACAGAGTTAGAACAGGAATATATAAAATATACATATAAATACAATTAAACATCAAAAACAATAGAAATGACTATATATAATATAATAATATAATTAAATATTGAGATTAATGGCAATGGGTTAAAACAAAAAATACATAAAATATACATATAAATACAATTAAATATCGAGACTAATTACAATGGGTTAAAACAAAAATACATAAAATATACATATAAATACAATTAAATATCGAGACTAATTACAATGAGTTGTTCTGCAATTTGAAGATTTAGATATACACTTATTTTATATAATATGACACAAATTAAACTTACCATTAATTGCCATAAGGTAAATAGTCGATGCAACAGTTCTACTCAAAACTTGAGCACATATAGATACCTTCATTTTCTTCACTTTATTAGGAGTTACATGAAACTCATTCAATTTTGGCATTGCTCTCAAGTATCCACTAACATTATTCAGTTGCCATGCCTTTTGTATATCTTCCCATTTAGCTTTTTTTGGAGTTCCGTTTAGCGTGTAATGAACGGTTTTTGTTAGGAGGTTGTTTCTCACACCTTTCAGTAAATGTGGTGGATCATACAATGAAATAATTTGTTGTCCATCGACTTCAAATATGAAGTCATATAATTCTTTCCCTCCTCTTGCATACTCTTCTTTCGTTTTCTTCACTAATTTGTTTATCGTACTGACATTACTTGTACCTTGATCGCAAATTGTGGCCACCACATTGAAACCAATTTCCCTGCAAGATCGTACAATGTTTTGAATTGAACATTTAATGGTTTCAGCTTTAGCTGCTCCTCTAATAAATTGATACATATTTGGTTGTTTTCATTTTCCCTCAATACCTTGCAGCATGAAAACCTGAAAGAGTGTCAATGAGAGAAATTCAATTATTTTCATTCGCCTATAGTTTACCTGTACATGATTAGCTATATATATAATATATATAATACTGTAGAAATAGCGTGTATGATAGCAAGCAACAAGTTGTTATGGAAACAAAATCCACAAATGAATTAAACATGGCTACTATTGAAAAACAATAACAACCGCATGCGCATTATAATTTCTATTAATTTCGGACGCTTGACGCGCCCTCCCGTGTTTTGGAAGCGTAAATACTTGACGGTTTTGGTCCCTTCCATAAGACATTTCATTCTACGGTAGTAGAGTTATCTATGACCTCGTTGTATGAATGTGGTCACAGTCACGTATACACTCCTCTACGCTCGGTTGTTACCGCGCTCGCTCGGCGCTGGTATAAGAGAAGGAGGAGCCTATTGGTCTCTACCAATCAGACCTGTTTCGAATTCACGTAACGGTTCTCGCGTAACGCTTTCCATCAATTAGGTCCTCCGTAAAAACATATTCTATGTTCAAAAAAAAAAAAATGATTCTACATTTTTAAACCATTTGCGAATGAAACACTTCAGTAACAATATATTGGCCACTGTACTATATTGACATTCTCAGAGTGTTATAAACTAGGATTAGGATACCATTGTGCGGTGGAACGTTTGTCAGTAAAGAGTTCACCTCTCAATGAATTTGAATTCTTCATTATTCTTGAATTATGAAATTTTTGCTCAAATTCTTCTGAAAGTTTCTAGTTGATCCGAAAGGTACGTAAGGCCAAAGGCAGTGAATATTATTGAAGTATTACAAGATGCACATTAAACAGGTGTTCTTAATTACAGTAGCTAATTATACCGAAAAGTTTGAATTGTTTATTAAAAATGTTTGGAAGGATTTCAATAAACATTTTTTGGATCTTGTCTAACTTACATGCCTTACAGCAGTTCAATTATTTCTATATTCTTGTGCACATTTTCAATGAAGCTCAGGTTTCATAGTGCTTCCATTGTGGCAGTTTTCAATATAGGAGGATTTGGTAAATGCGCTGTAAGTTTCTTAATAAATAAAACTCCAGAACTGCTTGTAGCTATTCAATGTGTTTACCCATGTTGATGCTGCGAACATATATTCTTTTTTATTCCTTCTCTCCTGTTTTGTATTTCCAAAATATATGTTTTATTTATCATTACTACTAAATAGGAGATGTTTGCTCTCGAATAATTGAATGAATGCTACGAATTTGTATGTCCTGGCTTCCATGGAAATGGTCAAAAGATATCGTGTAATTTCTTAATCAACTTTGGCTTTTTTTTAGAGGTGGGAATTTAAACACCCCCAACCATTCCTTAGAACTCGAGAATTCTTGTGGCAAGAGGGACATACTGCTTATGCCTTGAAGGAGGAAGCTGATGCTGAAGTACTTACGATTTTAGGTATGTAATAGGAAGTCGGATAATAATGAAATTCTGTTTGATTTTACAACACCAAATTCAGTATTTTCACAATAGGGAAATAACTATGATATATAATCTGAATATGTTAACATGCTCATTATATAATAAGTTAGTTAACATTATCACCCTTGTTCACTTTTCGGCTGCGATGCAACCATTCTCAAAAACAGACTTATCAATTTTATTGGAAATTAATAGGAATAATAATTAATTAGAAGCAAAATTTCGATCGGCTCTTGGCCCTTTAAACTGGTTGTGCTATAATAATATGGCTCTCGTCCTATACGATAGCTTAGCAAGAGCATAACCACCCAAAAGTAACGAGAGTATTGGTGACGGATGTGATCCTTTATCTCACTTGAAAATTGGTTTCATTTTCCAAATTTCGATAAAAATACCCTTTGAATATGGTACAAACATTTTTTTTTTAGTTTAGCCAGCATATCGTTTAGTATATTCATTATACTAGATTTTATATATACATGACTCATCAAGATCTGCAATGTATATATCACCAAGCAAATTTAGATTTCTATTTAAATGCAGGTTTAACAGTAACTATCTTGAATGAATTAGTTGGCTTATTAGTTTATTATTTAGGATTGTAGGAATTAATTGAACATCTTGGGGTCACTTGAGATTTATTGATACTCGTAAACTAACACTAGTAACATTTGGAAGGAACTTATTTCTCCAAATTGAATGAGGAAAAAACCTTTTTTGGAGAATATCCAGTGGGAAAATGGAAGGCAACCCGCCTGAAACGGCGCCGTTGGACAGTTTTGACGAATGTTCTTAGTTTCAAATAAAATATAACTCTTAAATTACAAATGAATACTACACTGAATTATTTACACTATAAAAAAAATTCAAAATAAACTTGCATAACTTATTACAAAAATGAAAGAAAACCCAACGTCATCATCTACATATCGTGTCCACTAGAGAAGTTTGCTACTAGACATGTTGGATGATCTTTTCGATATGATTGATTATAACTTGTGCGAAAAAAATAAAACTAAGTGGTGAATCTTTGGCGTGACTTTCCGATGTGCTTTCATTTTGGAATTTTTCAACAGTGTAATGTTCATTTCTAATATAATGGATTTCCAACAAGTAAAGACGAGGTCAATCTTGAAAATACAACTTTCTTAGGAGTACTTGATATTTCTTAACTTTCAGACTTGTATGCTAAAATTTACACCGACCTGTTGGCTATACCCGTTATAAAAGGACGTAAGACAGAAAAAGAGAAATTCGCCGGTGGCGATTACACTTACACGGTTGAAGCTTACGTATCAGCTAGTGGACGTGCCATTCAGGGTGCAACGTCGCATCATTTGGGCCAAAATTTCTCGAAAATGTTCGATATTATCTACGAGGATCCAGAAACGCAAGAAAAGAAGTACGTTTATCAAAATTCATGGGGCATCACCACCAGAACTATTGGTAAGTGTTGGAAAATAAAAATTTACATTTAGATCTAGAGGGTGTTCAAATCACAGCTTACATTTTAAAGTCATCAAAAGAATTGGCGCTTTTGATAGCAGTTTTTCACGAAAATCGCACGTGCTTAATAAACTTATTTCAGGTGTGATGGTAATGGTACATTCTGACAATCAAGGATTGGTGCTACCTCCAGGAGTGGCCAGTATTCAAATAGTTATTGTACCATGTGGTGTCACCGCCACGTTATCTGAAGACAAACGCATTCAACTCCAAAAATCTTGTGATGCTTTAGAAGCAGATCTTTTGAAAGTCGGTATCAGAATAAAAGGAGATTATCGACAAAATTATTCTCCAGGTTGGAAATTCAACCATTGGGAACTTAAGGTATGTCGTGACTATATTTTAATGAACAAATTTTAGTAGTTCAATAAACATGAATTATTAGTTTCCATAGACATCAACAATTTTTTTAATTTGCCAAACATTGGCATTGCTTGAGTATTAAATTGAAACAACAAAAATAGAGTATGTGCTTTGAGGAAATTGTAAAACTGAGATTTAATGAAAATGTTATTATTTAGATATTTGACATATCAACTTTTAAAGCTAAAGAATTAAATGAAAATCTCTTTTCCTTAGTTCACAAGATTTATTTTATCGTTGATATAGTTTATTCGAAGTTCAAATAGTAATTTTGATTTATCTGGTTTCAGTTTCTATTCATAGTTTTATTTTCATCCCAATCGT
Source organism: Endomychus coccineus (assembly GCA_958510875.1). Classification (NCBI taxonomy): domain Eukaryota; kingdom Metazoa; phylum Arthropoda; class Insecta; order Coleoptera; family Endomychidae; genus Endomychus; species Endomychus coccineus. Next base: position 25,696,317 of record OY294068.1, on the reverse strand, counting down.
TGTAAAAAAGCAACTTACGCATATGTAGTACACTACTGATATGGACAATTCTATGTTTTAGGGAGTGCCAATCAGAATAGAATTAGGACCGAAAGATGTAGAAAAGAATCAGTTAATAGCGGTTCGCAGAGATACCGGGGAAAAACTAACAATATCAAGAAACGATGCCGTGAAAAGTTTGGATGAACTACTTAAAACCATCCATCAAAATCTTTTCACCAAGTAAGTTAGGTTTCAAAATGAATAGCGTTAATTTGTAAAATCATTCTCTATTGAATGTTTAAAATTGTATGTGCGATTGTCAAATAGCTCTTACATTTCCCCGTCGGTTCAGTTGCTTTCACTAAATCTATTTCTTCATCACTTGACCAAGATATGATTGAGTTTAAACCAACGGTGTATATGAGAGTCTTGCGAGTTAAGAGTGAGCCAGGCGCATTTACAATGGAAAGTAAAGCGCTATAGTGGGTCGTACCTAACAACATGCGATGCGCGCAAGTCGATTAACTCACTTCACTTACGGCAGTCACTCGCGATATAAGCACGGTTATACATTGATGTGAGAATTTTAATTATCTCGTAAATCTGTCCTATGAACAATAAAATAAATTTACGTACCTACTTCAATTTAAACACTTCTGCAAATATGTAATTTTAACACTTGAAAGTTTATTAGGCAATACTATTTACACTTTTTTTATGTTGAAATCAAATTAATGAACCACAACAGTATGAAAATAACAATCCAATAGTCAATAGAATGCAGGAACAGAACGCTAACCTATTTATTTGAGGTTAGGCGATGGATATTTAATTTCTCTAGACGAACTTTGGAAGTAATGAGGTAATCCATCGGTCGATAACATAGATTCTCAACAAAACAAAGTTGAAAATAAATAATTGCTGCGGTTGCTACCATCAGGAGTTGAAAGTTGATCAATTTTATTGCAGAAAATACGCAAATATCAACAATCAGTCAGATATAATGTATAGCTTGGCCAAATTGAGTGACAAAGATCCACTCGGGAAAAAGGCTTCTTCTAAAATTTATTTAAGCATAGAAATTAATTTTGAACATTAACAATTTTAAAAAATAGAAAAGGACCTACTAGAAATTTATAAAAACTAATAAGAGATATTTAAACACAACAAATCTTCAAACAATCTAGAATGTAGGAATTTTCAGTCCATTTCTAATTATCAAATGCTTACTTCATAATTATAATGAGAATTAATCTGATATTAAATTATGAAGACTTCATAGTGTGGATACAGTGATTTCATAAATTACTGAATAAATTCATTTTTAGCCAAACTATGCATTTCTGAGGAATCTCGTGAAACAGGTCGATTTTAATTTCAATTTGCCACATTTATAAGGGAAAATTAAATATACAGGGTGATCCATGTTTGAGTAATCTCGTCCGTGACAACTTTTTCAAATGGAACATCCTATATATTATTCAATTTTTGGAATCTCCATGGAAAGCTGAATTCAAAAATATATCACACATATGGTTTAAATACAGTGCGTCCGTTAAATTCAGTGCTCTCTCACACAGGGATTTGTGATGTATTTTTGAATTCAGCTTTCCATGGAGATCCCAAAAATTGAATAACATAAAAGGTGCCATTTGAAAAAATTTTCGCTGACATTACTCAAACGTGGATCACCCTGTATATTTAATTTTCCCTTATAAATGTGGCAAATTGAGATTAAAGATCGACCTGTTTCAGGAGATTCATCAGAAATGGATAGTTTGGCTAAAAATGAATTTATTCAGTACTTTACGAAAGCACTGTTTATAAAATAATCAGTCAGTTTTCCATTACTTCATAACAAAATGACAAGAACAACGTAATTGTGACGTAAGTTTTTTTTTTGCCGGTGCCACTTGTTTTTCTATTTGAAGCCGTTGATTACATATACAGGGTGTCCCAAGTTTTAGTAGCAGGACTTCAACAGTCGATAGAAAATTTGATTTTGAGAAAAAAGTTCCTATTAACATATATGCACAGACGATTAATTTTTGAGATACGGGGTGTTGAAATTGGTTTTTTGCAAATATCTTCGGAACCGTTTATCGTACAGAAAACATCTTTTGCGAACATTTTCCACTCATAGTAAGCTATGTTCTGTGCTATAATTTTTTTTTTTCAGTCATAATTGGTGAAGATTTTGAAAGGGTAGTGGGTGTTTTTCTCCTCAACTTCTACGCCACTGGAAAAAGTACGGCTTTGAGACAACCATTTGAACCGCCAATGTCTTCTACACAAAAAAGGTACTTGGTTATAAGCTCTAAAGTCGACCGTTTTCGAGAAAAATCAACTTTTATGTCACGGTCAATTTTTTGGTTTTGTTACTTGTTCTAACGTTTGAATAAATTTTGTTTAATTAGCAAGAATTGACCAAGTTTTTCAACATAAAAGTTGATTTTTCTCGAAAACGGTCAACTTTAGAGCTTATGACCAAGAGCACCTTTTTTGTGTAAAAAACTTAGCGGTTCAAATGGTTGTCTCAAAACTGTACTTTTTCCAGTGGCGTAGAAGTTGGGGAGAAAAACACCCACTACCCCTTCGAAATCTTCACCAATTATGACTAAAAAAAAATTTTTCATCGCACAGAACATAGCTTACTATGAGTAGAAAATGCTTGCAAAAGCTGTCTTCTGTACGGTTCCGGAGAATTTGCAAAAAACTAAATTTTTTATTTTATTTCAACCCTCCCTGTATCTCTAAAACTAAGCGTCTGTGCATATACAGGGTGTCCTCGAACTGCGTGGCTAAAATAAAACCCAAGATTCTTTGATTCGAAAAAAAGTTGATGAGCCTTTTTACTTTTGCCTCAAGTGTCTTGTTTACCCGGTAGAGGGCTTCAAAATTGCAAAAATAATTTTGTTTTTTCGGTATAACTTGAGAACGTGATGAAGAACTTTTACAATATTTAGCAAGTGAGTTACTGTCAATAATGGCCATTTTTGAGAGTGGAGCACAGAGCCTTAGAGACCATAGAAATGGCTCAAACTTGAGGATGTAACGGGAAAAGTGTCCAGAACTTTTTTGTGGTCGATGGAATTCACTCTATATTTTTTATATAGATAGCTTATCTAATTTGAAAACTTTTCTTACTCTTAGAAAATTTTGATAAAATCAACGGATTAGCTTGAAAAAAATAATTTTCGAGTCTCTGCAATTTTGGCTTACTAATTTTACTTGATTAAAATACCTTAGTTGCCTTTGCTTTTCTAATGTCATTTTGGCATTTGGAGAATTTATTCTCAAAACTGTCAGTTTTTACTTTGCTTTCCGTAAAAATTTTATAAAATTATGGCTCAAAATGAAACGATGTGATTATTTAGAAAAAACAAATGCTAAATTAAAAGAAACAACAAAACTTTTTGGGAAATCGCTAAGGCATCAATTGTTCGAAATGTTGTCCATTTTCCTGAATACACAAATTAATTCGTTTCAAGAAATTGGATTGAACTCTGGCTAGTACTTCAGGATCATTCTTCAATAAATCCGCTTCATGATTAATTCGTTGCAACAATTCCTCTCGTGTGTTTACTGGAGCTGCATAAACTTTCGACTTCAAAGCGCCCCATAGAAAGAAGTCGCAGGGCGTCAAATCAGGGGAGCGGGCCGGCCAGTTCACTGGTGCATCGTGTCCTCTACCTATCCAGCGATCTGCATATTCCGCATTCAAATGTCACCTCACAGCTAATGTGAAATGAGGAGGTGCACCATCATGGATAAACCAAAGGCCACGACGAATGTGTAAGGGCAAGTCTTCCAACAGTTCAAGTAGTTCTCCCCGTTCAATCGATCGGGTATAACGGTAGGGCCAATATTAAAGTTATCCACAATTCCAACTCAAACATTGATTTTAGTTTGATTCTGAAAATATGTAACTTCCGTTTCATGAGGATTTTCATCAGCATAGAAATGTTCATTACGGAGGTTAAAAAGACCACATCTCATGAAAGTATCTTCGTCCGTGAACAGAATTCTTCTACAAAAATTGGGGTTTGCGTTTTGTCTTTGGACAATAAGCCGACAGAAATCTAGCCGATGACCTGGATTCATGGGCAATAAGTCTTGAACTGTTTTAATATGATAGGGATACAACAGTTCTTCTTTCAGTACATTATGAACTAATGATTTTGAGGCTCCAATACGAAGTCCCAAACGTAGTCTGCTTATCCCAGGTTCAGTTTCAACCGCTTCCAGTATCGCTTCTTCGAGCTCTAACGTCCTTCTTGTCCGTCTGCGTCCAGTTTCTCTGCGATTTGCTTCAAATTTGCCAGTTTCCCGAAGGTTTGCCGATTTGGAATTCTGCGATGCGGATATCTTTCCCTTCTCCGGCCATTGCAACGACAAAGTCCATAAATCAATAACATATCAACCATTTCAGTGAAATTTTGAGCCATAATTTTATAAAATTTTTACGGAAAGCAAAGTAAAAACTGACAGTTTTGAGAATAAATTCTTCAAATGCCAAAATGACATTAGAAAAGCAAAGGCAACTAAGGTATTTTAATCAAGTAAAATTAGTAAGCCAAAATTGCAGAGACTCGAAAATTAATTTTTTCAAGCTAATCCGTTGATTTTATCAAAATTTTCTAAGAGTAAGAAAAGTTTTCAAATCAGATAAGCTATCTGCATAAAAAATATCGAGTGAATTACATTGACCACAAAAAAGTTCTGGACACTTTTCCCGTTACATCCTCAAGTTTGAGCCATTTCTATGGTATCTAAGGCTCTGTGCTCCACTCTGAAAAATGGCCATTATTGACAGTAACTCACTTGCTAAATATTGTAAAAGTTCTTCATCACGTTCTCAAGTTATACCGAAAAAACAAAATTATTTTTGCAATTTTGAAGCCCTCTACCGGGTAAACAAGATACTTGAGGCAAAAGTAAAAAGGCTCATCAACTTTTTTTCGAATCAAAGAATCTTCGGTTTTATTTTGGCCACGCAGTTCGAGGACACCCTGTATGTTAATAGAAACTTTTTTCTCAAAATCAAATTTTCTATCGACTGTTGAAGTTCTGCTACTAAAACCTGGGACAACCTGTATTTCCTAATTCTTAAAATAAATCCACCAAAAATACTATTTAAGTACTGAGGACCTTTCGGCTACCAAATAGCCATCAGCAGAATCTACTCTTTTATTCTTATCAATAATGAAACTAATCATTAAAAAAAAAACGAAATACAATTTAGGATTCATGTCGCAAAAAAGTTGTAGATTAAAATCAGATTTTTTTATGTACTGTTGATATTTTCATTAGAGTTCTTCACTTTTGGACAAACTACCTTCATCATCTTAACCTTCAAATTCAGTTTCAAAATATCGTCGTCCACAATAATCACGCCCTCAAATCTTGGCTACTTTGCAACGAGATTTCCACGGCTCTTCAGAAAACTTTGCAAAATTAATTATTTGCCACAGTTCTCAGACAAACTCGATTTAATTACCGTTAATGATTAATT